>SJYH01008007.1:0-18012 GCA_006408735.1 Sylvicapra grimmia | reverse complement strand
AGGGAAAGCCACAGGTCCCTGAGTCAACTCGACAGAAAGCCTGACACTGCTGCTACTGCTAGGGGGGGAAACGGAAGTGCATGTCTCCACTTGAGATGAGGCCTGACTCCCCTTTGGAGACTCTAGAGAAACCCCAAGTCCATGTCAGCACTGGAGAGGAAACCTCAGGTTCCGGCTTCAGCTCCAGACGCGGACTTAGGATCCGGCACCGACTGGAGAGAAATCCCGAGAGGCCCATCGCAACTCGCATGGAGACTGGCCTTTCCTGAGGCCACACGAGTGAGTCCTTGAGATCCCTGTCATAACTCAAGAGGGACCTGCTGCAACTAAAGGAAAACAAGGAGATTCTCCCCAACAGGCGAGATGAGGCCCTTTTCTGCTGCAGCTTCTAGAGGGAAATCACACCTTCCCTGTTGGACCTCGAAAGGGTCCTTCACACCCTTGCTGCAACTCAAGAAGTTCCCCGACATACCTGTCTCCACTCGAAAGAAACACCGGGCGCCCTGGCACAACTCAAGAGGAGTCCCGTTGCACCCTCGTCAGTTCAAGATGAGGGTTCCCTTCCCTGCTTTGTCTACAAAGGATTCCCAGCATTCCCTTCGAATCTTAGGAGGAGGCACTATCAACGGGAAAGTGGTGAGGAAATAGAGGGGTCGGGCCACCATTCCAAAAGAGCCCCAAATATCTCAGTACTCTCGAGATGAACCTGATTTCCCTGAACTGCCTCGATTGTCACCCTGAGTATTGACTCACACCACGGTGGGAAGTATGACATCCCTGTGGCACGTCGATGGAAAGTCACAGATCCCTGTGTCAACTTGACGGGAAGCCTGACACTGCTTCTGCAGCTTGGGAGGAAAGCAGACATGCATGTCTCTACTCGAGACGAGGCCTTACTCCCTTGTGGAGATGCCAGAGGAACGCCAAGATCCATATCAGCACTGGAGAGGAAAATTCAGTTTCCAGCCTCAGTTGCAGACGAGGACTTATGACCCGGCACCGACTGCAGAGGCATCCCAAGAGGCCCCTCGCAAGTCACATGGAGAAAGGCCTTTCCTGAGGCCACACTAGCGGGTCCCTGAGGTCACCCTCGTAACTCGAGAGGGACCTGCTACAACTCGAGAAAAACCAGGAGATTCTCCCCTCCAGGCGAGATGAGGCCCTTTTACACTGCGGCGTCTCAAGGAAAATCACACCTTCCTTCTTTAACCTCGAAAGGGTCCTTCACATCCTTGCCTCACCTCAAGAAGTTCCCTGACATACCTGTCTCCACCCGAGAGGAACACTGAGGGTCCTGCCACAACTCAAGAGGATCCCCGTTGTCCCCTCCTCAGCTTGAGATGAGGTTTCTTTTCCCTACTTAGTCAGAAATGGATTCCCGGTGTTCCCATTGCATCTCAGGAGGAGGGACTATCAACAGGAAAGTCGAGAGGAAAAGCAGGGTATTGTGACCATTCCAAAAGACCGCCAAATGTCTCAGTCCACTCCAGATGAACCTGATTTCCCTGCACTGCCTCGACTGTCACCTCTTTTATCGACTCACGCCACGGTGGCACGTGTGACAGCACTGTGTCACCTCAAGGGAAAGCCATAGATCCCTGTGTCAACTCGACAGGAAGACACTGCTGCTACAGCTCAGGAGGAAAGCGGACGTGCATGTCTCCACTCAAGACGAGGCCTTAGTCTCCTGTGGAGACTCCAGAGGAACCCCAAGATCCATATCAGCACTGGAGAGGAAACCTCAGGCTCCAGCCTCAGCTCCAGACGAGGACTTAGGACCCAGCAACGACTGGAGCCAAATCCTGAGAGGCCCCTCCCAAATCGAATGGAGACTGGCCTTTCCTGAGGCCACACGTGCGTGTCACTGTGGTCCCCGTCTTAACTCAAGAGGGACCTGTGGCAACTCAACAAAAACCAAGAGATTCTCCCTTCCAGGCGAGATGAGGCCTTTTCTGCTGTGGCATCTCGAGGGAAATCACACCTTCCCTCTTGGACCTCGAAAGGGTCCTTCACACCCTTGCTGCAACACAAGAAGTTCCCTGGCATAACTGTCTCCAACTGTCTCCACGCGAGAGGAACTCTGAAAGTCCCAGCAAAACTGAAGAGGAGCCCCATTGTCCCCCCCTCAGCTCGAGATGAGGGTTCCTTTCCCTGCTTCGTTGGGAAAGGATTCCCTGCGTTCCAGTCGCAACTCAGGAGGAGGCGCTCTCAACAGGAAAGTCGAGAGGAACTCCAGGGGTCTTGCCACCATTCCAAAAGACCCCCAAATATCTCAGTCCACTCCAGATGAACTGATTTCCCTGCACTGCCTCGACTGCCACCCCGAGTATCGACTCACACAACGGTGGCACGTGTGACAGCCCTGTGGCACCTCGAGGGAAAACCACAGATCCCTGTGTCAACTCACCGGGGAGCAGGATGCTCCTGCTACTGCTCAGGAGGAAAGTGGACATGCATGTCTCCACTCCAGACGAGGCCTGAATCCCCTGTGGAGACTCCAGAGGTACCCCAAGATACATGTCAGGACTGGAGAGGAAACCTCAGGTTCTGGCCTCAGCTTCAGATGAGGACTTAGGGCCCAGCACAGATTGGAGAGGAATCCCGAGAGGCCCCTCTCAACTCACATGGAGACTGGCCTTTCATGAGGCCACACGAGCAGGTCCTTGAGGTGCCCGTTGTAACTCGAGAGGGACCTGCCACAACTCGAGAAAAACCAGGGTATTCTCCCCTCCAGGCAAGATGAGGCGCTTTTCCACTGCGACGTATCGAGGGAAATCACACCTTCCCTCTTGGACCTTGAAAGGGTCCTTCACACCCTTGCTGCAACTCAAGAAGTTCGCAGACATACCTGTCTCCACTTGAGAAGAACACCGGGCGTCCTGGCACAACTGAAGAGGAGCCCCGTTGCACCCTCATCAGCTCGAGATGAGGGTTCCCTTCCCTGTTTTGTCTGCAAAGGATTCCCAGCATTCCCTTTGAATCTCAGGAGGAGGCACTATCAATGGGAAAGTGGTGAGGAAATAGAGGGGTCGGGCCACCATTCCAAAAGAGCCCCACATATCTCAGTACTCTCGAGATGAACCTGATTTCCCTGAACTGCCTCGATTGTCACCCTGAGTATTGACTCACGCCATGGTGGGACGTATGACATCCCTGTGGCACCTCGATGGAAAGTTACAGATCCCTGTGTAAACTCAACGGGAAGCCTGACACTGATGCTACAGCTTGGGAGGAAAGCAGACGTGCATGTCTCTACTCGAGACGAGGCCTTACTCCCTTGTGGAGATGCCAGAGGAACGCCAAGATCCATATCAGCACTGGAGAGGAAACCTTAGTTTCCTGCCTCAGCTGCAGATGAGGACTTATGACCCGGCACCGACTGGAGAGGCATCCCGAGAGGCCCCTCGCAACTCACATGGAGAAAGGCCTTTCCTGAGGCCACACGAGCGGGTCCCTGAGGTCACCCCCGTAACTCAAGAGGGACCTGCTGCAACTCGAGAAAAACCAGGAGATTCTCCCCTCCAGGCGAGATGAGGCCCTTTTCCACTGTGGCATCTCAAGGAAAAATCACACCTTCCTTCTTTAACCTCGAAAGGGTCCTTCACATCCTTGCCTCACCTCAAGAAGTTCCCCGACATACCTGTCTCCACCCGAGAGGAACACCGAGGGTCCTGCCACAACTCAAGAGGATCCCTGTTGTCCCCTCCTCAGCTCGAGATGAGGTTTCTTTTCCCTGCTTCATCGAGAAAGGATTCCCGGCGTTCCCATCACATCTCAGGAGGAGGCACTATCAACAGGAAAGTCGAGAGGAACTGCAGGGTATTGTGACCATTCCAAAAGACCGCCAAATGTTTCAGTCCACTCCAGATGAACCTGATTTCCCTGCACTGCCTCGACTGTCACCTCTTTTATCGACTCACACCATGGTGGCACGTGTGACAGCCCTGTGTCACCTCAAGGGAAAGCCATAGATCCCTGTTTCAACTCGACAGGAAGCCTGACACTGCTGCTACAGCTCAGGAGGAAAGCGGACGTGCATGTCTCCACTCGAGACAAGGCCTGAGTCCCTTGTGGAGACTCCAGAGGAACCCCAAGATCCATGTCAGCACTGGAAAGGAAACCTCAGGCTCCAGCCTCAGCTGCAGACGAGGACTTAGGACCCAGCAACGACTGGAGCCGAATCCTGAGAGGCCCCTCGCAACTCGCATGGAGACTGGCCTTTCCTGAGGCCACATGTGCATGTCACTGAGGTCCCAGTCTTAACTCTAGTGGGACCTGCGGCAACTCAACAAAAACGAAGAGATTCTTCCCTCCAGGCGAGATGAGGCCCTTTTCTGCTGTGGTGTCACGAAGGAAATCACACCTTCCCTCTTGGACCTCGAAAGGGTCCTTCACACCCTTGCTGCAACTAAAGAAGTTCCCCGACATACCCGTCTCCACTCACGAGGAACTCCGAGGGTCTCAGCACAACTCAAGAGGAACCCCGTTGTCCTCTCCTCAGCTCGAGATGAGGGTTCCTTTACCTGCTTCATCAGGAAAGGATTCCCTGTGTTCCCGTCACAACTCAGGAGGAAACGCTCTCAACAGGAAAGTCGAGAGGAACTCCAGGTGTCTTGCCACCATTCCAAAAGACCCTCAAATGTCTCAGTCCACTCGAGAAGAACCAAATTTCCCTGCACTGCCTTGTTTGTCACCCTGAGTATCGACTCACACAATGGTGGCATGTGTGACAGCCCTGTGGCAGCTCGAGGGAAAGCCACAGATCCTGGTGTCAACTCGCCAGGAAGCCTGATACTGCTGCTACTGCTCAGGAGGAAAGAGGACGTGCAAGTCACAACTCGAAATGAGGCCTGACTCCCCTGTGGAGACTCCAGAGGAACCCCAAGATACATGTGAGCACTGGAGAGGAAACCTCATGTTCCGGCCTCAGCTTCAGATGAGAACTTAGGACCCAGCACAGATTGGAGAGGAATCCCAAGAAGCCCCACGCAACTAGCATGGAGACTGGTCTTTCCTGAGGCCACACGAGCAGGTCCATGAGGTGCCTGTCGTAACTCAAAAGGGACCTGCAGCAACTCGAGAAAAACCAGGAGATTCTCCCCTCCATGCGAGGAGACCGTTTTCTGCTGTGGCCTCTCAAGGGAAATCACACCTTCCCTTTTGGATCTCGAAAGGGTCCTTCACACCCTTGCTGCAGCTCAGAAGTTCGCCGACATACCTGTCTCCACTCGATAGGAACACCGAGGGTCCTGGCACAACTCAAGAGGAGCCCCGTTGCCCCCTCCTCAGCTCGAGATGAGGATTCCTTTCCCTGCTTCATTGGCAAAGGATTCCCAGCATTCCCGTCGAATATCAGGAGTAGCTGCTCTCAACAGGAAAGTGGAGAGGAAATTGAGGTGTCATGCCACCATTCCAAAAGACCCCAAAATGTCTCAGTACTCTCCAGATGAACCTGATTTCCCTGAACTGCCTCGACTGTCACCCGAGTATTGACTCACACCACGATGGGACGTGTGACATCCCTGTGTCACCTCGATGGAAAGCCCCAGATCCCTGTGTCAACTCGACAGGTAGACTGACACTGCTGCTACAGCTCGGGAGGAAAATGGACGTACGTGTCTCCATTTGAAATGGGGCCTGAGTCCCCTGTGGAGACTCCAGAGGAACCCCAAGATCCATATCAGTACTGGAGAGGAAACCTCAGGTTCTGGCATCAGCTCCAGATGAGGACTTAGGACCCAGCAATGACTGGAGCCAAATCCCGAGAGGCCTTTCACAACTCAAATGGAGACTGGCCTTTCCTGTGGCCACACGAGCGTGTCCATGAGATACCCTTCATAACTCGAGAGGGACCTACCGCAACTAAAGAAAAACTAGGAGATTCTCCCCTGCAGGCGAGATGAGGCCCTTTTCCGCTGTGGCGTCAAGAAGGAAATCACACATTCCCTCTTGGACCTCGATAGGGTCCTTCACAGCCTTGTTGCAACACAAGAAGTTCCCCAACATACCTGTCTCCACTCGAGAGAATTTCTGAGGGTCCCGCCACAACTCAAGAGGAGCCCCGTTTCCCCCTCCTAAGCTTGAGATAAGGGTTCTTTTCCCTGCATCTTTGGGAAAGGAGTACTGGCATTCCTGTCGCATCTCAAGAGGAGACACTCTCAACAGGAAAGTCGAGAGGAACTCAAGGGGTCATGCCACCATACCAAAAAACCCCCAAAAGCCTCAGTACATCCTAGATGAACCTGATTTCCTGCACTGCCTCGACTGTCACCGTGAGTATCGACTCACACCATGGTTGCACGTGTGACAGCCCTGTGGCCACTCGAAGGGAAGTCACAGATCCCTGTGTCAACTCGACGGGAAGATTGCCACTGCTGCTAAAGACCGGGAGGAAAGGTGACGTCCATGTCTCCACTCGAAACGAGCCCTGACTCCCAGTCGAGAATCCAGAGGAACCCCAAGATCCATGTCAGCACTGAAGATGAAACCTCAGGAACCGATCTCAGCTCCAGGTGAAGACTTACGACCGTGCACAGACTGTAGAGGAAACCCGAGAGGCCCATTACAACTCGCATGGAGACTGGCCTTTCCTGAGGCCACATGAGCAGGTCCCTGAGGTCCCCGTTGTAACTCGAGAGGAACCTGCCACAACTCGAGAAAAACCAGGACGTTCTCCCCTCCAGGCGAGATGAGGCCGTTTTCTACTTNCGAGAGGCCCATTACAACTCGCATGGAGACTGGCCTTTCCTGAGGCCACATGAGCAGGTCCCTGAGGTCCCCGTTGTAACTCGAGAGGAACCTGCCACAACTCGAGAAAAACCAGGACGTTCTCCCCCCCAGGCGAGATGAGGCCGTTTTCTACTTCGGCATCCCAAGGAAAATCACGCCTTCCCTCCTGAACCTCAAAGGGTCCTTCACACCCTTGCTGCAACACAAGAAATTCCCCGAAATACCTGTCTTCACTCGAGAGGAACCCTGAGGGCCCCACCACAACTCCAGATGAGCCCCTTTCCCCTTCTCCACTCGAGATGAGGGTTCCTTTCCCTGCTTCTTCAGGAAAGGATTCTGGCGTTTTTGTCACACAGCAAGAGGATGTGCTCTCAACAGGAAAGCCGGGAGGAACTCCAGGGGTCGTGCCACCATTCCAAAGGACACCCAAATATCTCAGTCCACTCCAGACGAACCTGATTTCCCTGCACTGCCTCAAAATTCACCCCGAGCATCGAATCACACCATGGTGGCAGGTGCCACAGCCCTGTTGCACCTCGAAGGAAAGCCAAAGATCCCTGTGTCAACTCGTCAGGAAGCCTGGCACTGCTGTTACAGCTCGGGAGGAAATCGGACGTGGATGTCTCCACTCGAGAAGAGTTCTGACTCTACTGTGGAGACTGCAAAGGAAGCGCAAGATCCATGTCAGCACTGGAGAGGAAACCTCAGGTTCTGGTCGCAGTTCCAGACAAGGACTTAGGACCCGACACTGACTGGAGAGGCATCCCGAGGGGCCCCTCGCAACTCGCATGGAGACTGGTCTTTCCTGAGGCCACACGAGGGGGTCCCTGACGTCCCCATCGTAACTCGAAAGGGATCTGCCGCAACTCAAGAAAAACCAGGAGGTTCTCCCCTGCAGGCGAGATGAGGCGCTTTTCTGCTGCGGTGTCTCGAGGAAAATCACGCCTTCTTTCTTGAACCTGGCAAGGGTCCTTCCAACCCATTCTGCAACTAAAGAAGTTCCCCGGCATACCTGTCTCCACGCAGGAGGAACACCGAGGGCCCCAGCACAATTCAAGAGGAGACCCGCTTCCCCCTCATGAGCTCGAGATGACGGTTCCTTTCCCTGCTTCATCAGGAAAAGATTCTGGCATTGCCATCGCACAGCAAGAGGACGTGCTCTCAACAAGATAGATGAAAGGAACTTCAGGGGTTGTGCCACCATTCCAAAGGACTCCCAGATGTCTCACTCCACTCCAGATGAACCTGATTTCGCTGCACTGCCTCGAAAGTCACCCCGAGCATCGAATCACACCATGGTGGCACGTGCCACAGGCTTGTGGCACCTCGAGCAAAAGTCACAGATCCCTGTGTCAACTCATCGGTAAGCCTGACACTGCTGCTACACGTCGGGAGGAATATGGACGTGTATGTCTCCACTCGAGAAGAGTCCTGACTCTCCGGTGGAGACTCCAGAGGAACCCCAAGATCCATGTCAGCACTGGAGAGGAAACCTCAGGTTCTGGCCGCAGTTCAAGATGAGGACTTAGGACCCGACACTGACTGGACAGGAATCCCGAGGGGCCCCTCGCAACTCGCAAGGAGACTGGTCTTTCCTGAGGCCACACAAGTGGGTCCCTGAGGTCCCTGACATAACTCGATAGGGAACTGCCGAAACTCGAGAAAAACCAGGAGGTTCTCCCCTGCAGGCGAGGTGAGGCCCTTTGCTGCTGCGGGATCTCGAGGGAAATCACGCCTTCCCTCTTGCACCTTACAAGGGTCCTTCTCACCCTTGCTGCAAGTCAAGAAGTTCCCTGACATTCCGGTCTCCACGAGGGAGGAACAACGAGGTTGTTGGCACAACTCAAGAGGAGCCCTGTTTCCCCCTTGTGAGCTTGAAATGCGGGTTCCTTTCCCTGCTTCTTCGGGAAAAGATTCCTGCCATTTCCATCACATTTCAAGAGGTGACGCTCCCACCAGGAAAGCCGAGATCTCCAGTGGTCATGCAAACATACTAAAAGTCCCCCAGATGTCTCAGTCCACTCACGATGAACCTGATTTCCCTGCCCTACCTTGACTGTCAAATGCGTATTGCCTCACAGCATGGTGGCTCGTGCCACAGCCCTGTGGCATCTCGAGGGAAAGACAGAGATCCAAGTGTCAGGTTGACAGGAAGTCTGACATTGCTGCTAAAGCTTGGGAGAAAAGCGGGCATGCGTGTAACCACAGGAGACGAGGCCTGACTCCCCTGTGGAGACTCCAGAGGAACCCCAAGATCCATGTCAGCACTGGAGAGGAAACCTCAGGTTCTGGCCGCAGTTCAAGATGAGGACTTAGGACCCGACACTGACTGGACAGGAATCCCGAGGGGCCCCTCGCAACTCGCAAGGAGACTGGTCTTTCCTGAGGCCACACAAGTGGGTCCCTGAGGTCCCTGACATAACTCGATAGGGAACTGCCGAAACTCGAGAAAAACCAGGAGGTTCTCCCCTGCAGGCGAGGTGAGGCCCTTTGCTGCTGCGGGATCTCGAGGGAAATCACGCCTTCCCTCTTGCACCTTACAAGGGTCCTTCTCACCCTTGCTGCAAGTCAAGAAGTTCCCTGACATTCCGGTCTCCACGAGGGAGGAACAACGAGGTTGTTGGCACAACTCAAGAGGAGCCCTGTTTCCCCCTTGTGAGCTTGAAATGCGGGTTCCTTTCCCTGCTTCTTCGGGAAAAGATTCCTGCCATTTCCATCACATTTCAAGAGGTGACGCTCCCACCAGGAAAGCCGAGATCTCCAGTGGTCATGCAAACATACTAAAAGTCCCCCAGATGTCTCAGTCCACTCACGATGAACCTGATTTCCCTGCCCTACCTTGACTGTCAAATGCGTATTGCCTCACAGCATGGTGGCTCGTGCCACAGCCCTGTGGCATCTCGAGGGAAAGACAGAGATCCAAGTGTCAGGTTGACAGGAAGTCTGACATTGCTGCTAAAGCTTGGGAGAAAAGCGGGCATGCGTGTAACCACAGGAGACGAGGCCTGACTCCCCTGTGGAGACTCCAGAGGAACCCCAAGATCCATGTCAGCAGTTGAGAGGAAACCTCAGGTTCCAGCTTCGGCTCCAAACGGTGATTTAGGACCCGCCTCCGACTGGAGAGGAATACCGAGAGCCCCTCTCAACTCGAAAAGAGAATGGCCTTTGCTGAGGCCACACGAGCGGGTCCCTGAGGTCCCCATCTTGACTCGAGGGGAACCTGCCGCAAATCAGGAAAAACCAGGAGGTTCTCCCCTCCAGGCGAGATGAGGCCATTTTCTGATGCGGCATCTCTAGAGAAATCACGCCTCCCCTCCTGAAACTCAAAGGCTCTTTCACACCCTTGCTGCACCTCAAGAAGTTCCCCGACATAACCGTCTCAACATGAGAGGAACACTGAGGTCCCACCACATCTCAAGAAGAGCCCCCTTTCGCCCTCCTCCACTCGAGATGAGGGTTCCTTTCCCTTCTTCGTCGGGAAAGGATTCTGGCATTCCCGTCGCACAGCAGGATGACGTGCTCTCAAGAGCAAAGTTGAGAGGAACTCCAGGGGTCGTGCCACCATTCCAAAAGACCCCCAGATATCTCAGTCCACTACAGAGGAACCTGATTTACCTGCACTCCCTCAAAGGCCACCCCAAGCATCGAATCACATCTCGGTGGAACGTGCGACAGCCCTGTGGCACCTCGAGGGAAAGCCACAGATCCCTGTGTCAACTCGTCGGGAAACCTGAAACTGCTGCTACAGCTCGGGAGGAAAATGGACGTGTATGTCTCCAATAGAGAAGACTCCTGACTCTCCTGTGGGGACTGCAGAGGAACCCCAAGATCCATGTCAGCACTGGAGAGAAAACCTCATGTTCTGGCAGCAGTTCCAGACGAGGACTTAGGACCCGACACTGACTGGAGAGGAATCCCGAGGGGCCCCTCTCAACTCGCATGGAGACTGGTCTTTCCTGATGCCACACGAGCGGGTCCTTGAGGTCCCCGTCATAACTCGAGAGGGACCTACCGCAACTGGAGAAAACCAGGAGGTTCTCCCCTCCAGGCGAGATGAAGCCCTTTTCTGCTGTGGCATCTCGAGGGAAATCACGCCTTCCATCTTGAACCTCACAAGGGTCCTTCCCACCCTTGCTGCAACTCAAGAAGTTCCCCAATATACCCTTCTCCACGGGGGAGGAACCCCGTGGGTCCAGACACATCTCAAGAGGAGCCCCGTTTCCCCCTCATGAGCTCGAGATGTGGGTTCCTTTCCCTGCTTCATCGGGAAAGGATTCCCTCCGTTCCCATCGCATCTCAAGAGGTGGCACTCTCTTCAGGAAAGCCGAGATCTTCAGGGGTCATGCTAACATACAAAAAGGCCCCCAGATGTCTTAGTCCACTCCAGATGAACCTGATTTCCCTGCATTACCTCGAGTGTCACCAGCATATCGCCTCACACCATGGTGGCTCATGCCACAGCCCTGTGGCATCTCAAGGGAAAGACAGAGATCCGTGTGTCAGCTCAACAGGATGACTGACACTGCTGCAACAGGTCGGGAGGAAAGCAGACATGCATGTAACCACAGGAGATGAGGCCTGACTCCCCTGGCGAAACTCCAGACNCGCCTCACACCATGGTGGCTCATGCCACAGCCCTGTGGCATCTCAAGGGAAAGACAGAGATCCGTGTGTCAGCTCAACAGGATGACTGACACTGCTGCAACAGGTCGGGAGGAAAGCAGACATGCATGTAACCACAGGAGATGAGGCCTGACTCCCCTGGCGAAACTCCAGACGAACCCCAGGGTGCATGCCAGCACTGGAGAGGAAACCGCAGGCTCCAGCTTCAGCTCCAGGCGGGGACTTAGGTCCCGTCACTGACTGGAGAGGAATCCCGAGGGTCCCCTCTCAACTTGCATGGAGACTGGCCTTTCCTGAGGCCACACGAGTGGGTCCCTGAGGTCCCCATCGTAACACGAGAGGAACCGGCTGCAACTCGAGAGAAACCAGGAGGTTCTCCCTTCCAGGCGAGTTGAGGCCATTTTCTGCTGTGGCATTCTGAAAGAAATCACGCCTTCCCTCCTTAAACTCAAAGGCTCCTTTACACCCTTGCTGCAACTCAAGAAGTTCCCCAACATACCCGTCTCTACTTGAGAGGAACACTGAGTGTCCCACCACAACTCAAGAGGAGGCCCCTTTCCCACTCCTCCACTTGAAATGAGGTTTCATTTCCCTGCTTTGTCAGGAAAAGATTCTGGCATTCCTGTCGCACAGCAAGAGGACATGCTCTCAACAGGAAAGTCGAGAGAAACTTCAGGGGGTGGTGCCACCATTCCAAAAGACCCCAAATATCTCAGTCCACTCCAGAGGAACCTGATTTCCTTGCACTGCTTCAAAGGTCACCCCGAAAATCGAATCACACCACAGTGGCACGTGCGACAGCCCTGTGGTACCTCGAGGGAAAGTCACAGATCCCTGTGTCAACTCATTGGGAAACCTGAAACTGCTGCTACAGCTCGAGAGGAAAACGGATGGGTATGTCTCCACTCAAGAAGAGTCCTGACTCTCCTGTGTAGATTTCAGAGGAATCCCAAGATCCATGTCAGCACTGGAGAGGAAACCTCAGGTTCTGGCCGCAGTTCTAGACGAGGACTTAGGACCCGACACTGACTGGAGAGGAAGCCCGAGGGGCCCCTGCCAACTCGCATGGAGACTGGTCTTTCCTGAGGCCACACGAGTGGGTCCTTGAGGTCCCCATCGTAACTCGAGAGGGAACTGCCGCAACTTGAGNCACTGACTGGAGAGGAAGCCCGAGGGGCCCCTGCCAACTCGCATGGAGACTGGTCTTTCCTGAGGCCACACGAGTGGGTCCTTGAGGTCCCCATCGTAACTCGAGAGGGAACTGCCGCAACTTGAGAAAAACCACGAGGTTCTCCTCTCCAGGCAAGATGAGGCCCTTTTCTGTTATGGCGACTCGAGCAAAATCACGCCTTCACTCTTGAACCTTGCACGGGTCCTTCCCACCCTTGCTGCAACTCAAGAAGTTCCCCGACATACCCAACTCCACGCGGGAGGAAAATCAAGGGTACCGGCACAACTCAAGAGGAGCCCCGTTTCCCCCTCATGAGCTCGAGATGAGGGTTCATTTCCCTGCTTCGTCGGGAATGGATTCCCGCCGTTCCTGTCGCATCTCAAGATGTGGTGCTCAGATTAGGAAAGCTGAGTTCTCCAGGGGTCGTGCCAACATATTAAAAGCCCCCCAGATGTTTCAGTCCAGTCCAGATGAACCTGATTTCCCTGCACTACCTCCAGTGTCACCCGTTTATCGCCTCACACAACTGTGGCTCATGCCACAGCCCTGTGGCATCGCGATGGAAAGACAGAGATGCCTGTTTCAACTCGATGGGAAGACTGACACTGCTGCTACAGGTCGTGAGGAATGAATGCATGCATGTAACCACAGGAGACGAAGCCTGACTCCACTGGGGAGACTCCAGGGGAACCCCAAGATCCATGTCAGCACTGGAGAGGAAATCTCAGGTTCCAGCTTTGGCTCCAGCCAGGGACTTAGGATCCGGCACTGACTGGAGAGGAATCCAGAAGGGCCCCTCTCAACTCACATGGAGACTGGCCTTTTCTGAGGCCACACGAGCATGTCCCTGAAGTCCCCGTCGTAATGCAACTCAAGAATTTCCCTGACATTCCCATCTCCACTCGAGAGGAACACTGATGGTCCCACCACAACTCAAAAGGAGCCTCCTTTCCCCCTCCTCCGCTCGAGATGAGGGTTCCTTTACCTGCTTAGTCGAGAAAGGATTTTGGCGTTTCTGTCGCACAGCAAGAGGACATGCTCTCAATGGGAAAGTCGAGAGGAACTCCAGGGGTCAGTGTCAGTGTCAGGGGTTGTCCACCATTCCAAAAGACACCCAAATGTCTCAGTCCACTCTACATAAACCTGATTTCCCTGTACTGCCACGAAGGTCACGCCAAACATTGAATCACACCACGGTGGCACGTGCGACAGCCCTGTGGCACCTCGAGGGAAAGCCACAGATCCCTGTTTCAACTCTTCGGGAAGACTGACACTGCTGCTACAGCTCAGGAGGAAAACGAACATGTATGTCTCCACTTGAGAAGATTCCTGACTCTCCTGTGGAGACTCCAGACGAACCCCAAGATCCATGTCACCACTGGAGAGGAAACCTCAGGTTCTGGCCGCAGTTCCAGACGAGGACTTAGGACCCGACAATGACTGGAGAGGAAGCCCGAGGGGCCCCTCACAACTCGCATGGAGACTGGTCTTTTCTGAGGCTACACGAGCGGGTCCCTGAGGTCCCTGTCATATCTCAAGAGGTAACTGCTGCAACTCGAGAAAAACCAGGAGGTTCCCCTCTGCAGTCTAGATGAGGCCCTTTTCTGCTGCGGTACCGCGAGGGAAATCACGCCTTCCCTCTTGAACCTTCCAAGGGTCCTTCTCACCCTTGCTGCAACTCTAGAAGTTCCCCGACATACACGTCTCCACGTGGGAGGAACACCAGGGTCCCGGCACACCTCAGGAGGAGCCCCATTTCCCCCTCATGAGCCTAAATGTGGGTTCCTTTCCCTGCTTCGTCAGGAAAGGATTCCCGCCGTTCCTGTCTCATCTCAGGAGGTTGCACTCTCAACAGGAAAGCCGAGATCTCCGGGGGTCGTGCCAACATACTAAAAGTCCCCCAGATGTCTCAGTCCACTCCAGATGAACCTGATTTCCCTGCACTACCTCGAGTGTCACCTGCGTATCGCCTCACACCATGGTGGCTCGTGCCATAGGCCTGTGGCATCTCGAGCGAAAGACAGAGATCCCGGGGTCAAGTCGAGGGGAAGCCTGACACTGCAGCTACAGCTTGGGAGGAAAGCGGACGTGCATGTAACCACAGGAGACGAGGCCTGACTCCCCTGGGGAGACTCCAGAGGAGCCCCAAGATCCATGAAAGCACTGGAGAGGAAACCTCAGGTTACAGCTTCGGCTCCAGACGGGGACGTAGGACCCGACAACGACTGCAGAGGAATCCCAAGGGGCCCCTCGCAACTCGTATGGAGACTGGTCTTTCCTGAGGTCATGCTAGCAGATCCCTGAGGTCCCCATCGTAAGTCGTGAGGGACCTGCTGCAACTCGAGAAAAAACAGGAGGTTCTCCCCTCCAGGCGAGATGAGGTCGTTTTCTGCTGCGGCATCCCGAGAGAAATCACGCCTTCCCTCCTGAACCTCAAAATTTCCTTCACACACTTGCTGAACTAAAGATGTTCCTCGACATACCCGTTTCCACTCGAGAGGAACACTGAGGTTCCCACCACAACTCAAGAGTGGCCCCCTTTCCCCATCCTCTGCTCCAGACAAGGGTTCTTTCCCTGTTTCATTGCGAAAGCATTCTGGCGTTCCCATGGCACAGCAAGAGGGCGTGCTCTCAACAGGAAAGTCAAGAGGAACTGAGGGGTCATGCCACCATTCCAAAAGACCCTCAAAAGTCTCAGTCCTCTACAGATGAACCTGATTTTCCTGCACTGCCTCGAAGGTCACCCCTAGCATTGAATCACACCACGGTGGCACGTGCGACAGCCCTGTGGCAATTCGAAGGAAAGCCACAGATCCCTGTGTCAATCCGTCAGGAAGCTTGACACTGCTGCTAAATTTCGGGAGGATGACGGACGTGTATGTCTCCACTCAGAGTCCTGACTGTCCTGTGGAGACTACAGAGGAACCCCAAGATCCATGTCTGCACTGGAGAGGAAACCTCAGTTTCAGGCAGGAGATCCAGACGAGGAAAAAGGACCCGACACTGACTTTAGAGGAATCCCGAGGGGCCCCTCACAACTCGCATGGACACGCATCTTTCCTTAGGCTGCGCCAGTGGGTCCCTGAGTTCCACGTCATAACTTGAGAGGGACCTCCTGCAATTCGAGAAAAACCATGAGGTTCTTTCCCTGCAGGCGACATGAGGCCCTTTTCTGCTGCGGGGTCATGAGGGAAATCACGCCTTCCCTCTTGAACCTTGAAAGTGTCCTTGCCACCCTTGCTGCAACTCAAGAAGTTACCCGACATACACGTCCCCACACGTAAGGAACACCGAGGGTCCCGGCACAACTCAGAAGGATCTCCGTATCCCACTCATGAGCTCGAGATGAGGGACACTTTCCCTGCTTCGTCGGGAAAGGATTCCCACCGTTCCTGTCGCATCTCAAGTGGTGGCGCTCTGAACAGGAAAGCCGAGATCTCCAGGGGTCAAGCCAACATACTAAACGTGCCCCAGATGTCTCAGTCCACTCCAGATGAACCTGATTTCCCTGCACTACCTTGAGTGCCACCCGCGTATCACCTCACACAATGGTGTCTCATGTCACAGCCCTGTGTACATCTCGAGGGAAAGACAGAGATCCTGGGTCAACTCGACGGGAAGCCTGACACAGCTGCTACAGCTCGAGAGGAAAGCAGACATGCATGTAACCACAGGAGACGAGGCCTGACACCCCTGGGGAGACTCTAGAGGAACCCCAAGATCCATGCCAGCACTGGAGAGGAAAACTCAGGTTCCAGCTTCAGCTCCAGACAGGACTTAGGACCCAGCACCGACTGGAGAAGAATCCAGAGGGGCCCCTATCAACTCGCACTGAGACTGGCCTTTTCTGAGGCCATGCTAGCGGGTCCCTGAGGTCCCTGTCGTAACTCGAGAGGGAGCTTCCCCAAATCGAGAAAAACCAGGAGATTCTCCCCTCCAGGCGAGATGAGCCCGTTTTCTGCAGCGGCATCCCGAGAGAAACCACGCCTTTGCACCTGTAACTCAAAGGGTCCTTCACACCCTTGCGGCAACTCAAGTAGTTCCCCAACATACCCGTCTCTACTCGAGAGGAACACTGAGGNAAGGTGTGATTTCACTCGAGATGACACAGCTAAAAAGGGCCTCATCTCACCTGGAGGGGAGAATCTCCTGGTTTTTCTCCAGTTGTGGCAAGTCCCTCTCGAGTTAAGATGGGGACCTCAGGGATCAGCTCGTGTGGCCTCAAGAAAGGCCAGTCTCCATGTGAGTGGTGACGGGCCTCTCGGGATTCACTCCATTCGGTGCCGGGTCTTAAGTCCTCGTCTGGAGCCAAGGCCGGAACCTGAGGTTACATCTCCAGTGCTGACATGGATCCTGGAGTACCTTTGGAGTTTCCACAAGGAACTCAGGCCTTGACTCCTGTGGAGACATGCACGTCCGCTTTCCTCAAGAGCTGTGGCAGCAGTGTCAGGCTTCCCGATGAGTTGACACAGGGATGTGTGGCTTTCCCTTGAGGCTTTCCCACAAAGCTGTCACACGTGCTACCGTGGAGTGAGTCAATTCTTGGGGTGACAGTCGAGGCAGTGCATGGAAATCAGCTTCCTCTGAACTGGACTGAGATATTTGGGGGTCTTTTGCAATGGAGGCACGACATTCCTGTTGAAAGCGCCTGCTCTTGATATGTGACAGGACGCCGGGAAACCTTTCCCAAAGAAGCAGGGAAAGGAATCCTAATCTCGAGCAGAGGAGGGGCAAACGGGGCTCCTCTTGAATTTGGCGGGACCCTCGGTGTTCTTCTCGACTGGACACGGGTATGTCGGGGAACTTCTTAAGTTGCAGAAAGTGTGTGAAGGACCCTTTTGAGGTTCAAGCGTGAAGGTGTTACTTCCCTTGAGACGCCACAGTGGAACAGGACCTCATCTCGCCTGGAGGGGAGAACCTCCTGGTTTTTGTCGAGTTGAGGCAGGTTCCTATCGAGTTACAATGGGGACCTCAGGAACCCGCTTGTGTGGCCTCAGGAATGGCCAGTCTCCATGCGAGTTGTGAAGGGCATCTCGGGATTCATCTCTAGTGGAGATGGACATGTCGGGGAACTTCTTGAATTGAAGCAGGGGTGTGAAGGACCCTTTTGAGGTTCAAGAGGGAAGGTGGACTTCACTCAAGATGACACAGCAGAAAAGGGACTCATCTCGACTGGAGGGGAGAACCTCCTGGTTGTTCTTGAGTTGTGGCAAGTCCCTCTCGAGTTATGACGGGGACCTCAGGGACCCACTCGTGTGGCCTCAGGAAATGCCAGTCTCCATGTGAGTTGTGAGGGGCTACTCGGGATTCCACTCCAGTTGGTGCCGGGTTCTAAGTCCTCATCTCAGCCTAGGCCAAATGTGAGCTTTCCTCTCCCATGCTGACATGGATGTTGGGGTTCCTCTGGAGTCTCCACAGGGGAGTCAGGCCTCGTCTCTCATGGAGACATGCACGTCCTCTTTCCTACTGAGCTGTAGCTGCAGTGTCAG
>SJYH01008006.1:41002-52938 GCA_006408735.1 Sylvicapra grimmia | reverse complement strand
CAGCGGACGCCCGCGCGGCCCCCGCCCGGCCGAGGGCTGCCAGTTCGCCGCGTGGAGCCCGCGGGCCGCGTGCACCAGGGCCAGGGAGCGGCGGCGCGCGCCCCACAGCCATGCCTGCGTCCCAGCCCGCAGGCCCCGCACGAGTCTCGCGCCGCCAGCGCCCAGCATGGCGCTCAGGAGAGCTGGACTCCTTTTTCCTATTCTAACTACCTAAAAAGATCATCTGTTCCAATTCTGTGGATGCTGACTGGTTTTTGGTCATTCATTGTGAAATCAACAGACACTGATCATCAACTTGCAAATGCCTGGCTCTTTGACAAGTCTCATTACTGAGGTGCAAACTAGTAGAATCCCNTCTGCCTGGGCTTCTAAGATCGGACCAGGGAGGCCTCAGTACCTCCTCTCCTTTGGGAGAACGGAAAGACGCCTCCGTAGGTGGTGATTGGTATTCCACGTAAACCAAGTTATTCAGCCTCTTTTTCTCCACTAATTTTCATACTACACTATCCATTTCTAATCTCTCTATATATCTGTAATTAAATAAGATTTTTCCTAGGACACCAATTCTGTCCCCACCTTCGAATTACCCTGGATCCACCGGGGCTGGACCCCGGCATTTTCTTCTATTCTCTTCTTCTTGCTTTAAGGTCAATCTGCAAAATTTATAGAGCTCTTCTTAAAAAACAAACAAACAAACAAAAAAACCCATGAGACTATTCGCTACTGCAGTAACTTTCATTTCCTCTTCATAATGTTTAAAATAGTAAAATGGGGGGAATACAATGAAGAACACTTAATAATGATCACAGTTTTCATGCAGAGGGTTAAGAATAACACAGCATAATTTTTTTTTTTCTTTTCTGTCTTGAGAAAAATGGCTACTTCATACTTCTGTGGATGGGAATGAAAAGTAGTCTAAACTTTCTTAAGAATAGCTTAGAAATATGGATCAAAGACCATTTCCAAACGTTCTCATACTTTAACCAAATAATACACTATTATTAAAAAAAATGAATTCAAAATAATTAGAAATGTAGAAAGGAATCTGTAGAAAAGATGTTCCTTCTAGTATTGAACATAAGACAGAAAAATGAAAAACAACAGAAAGTCCATCTGTTGAATCATGAATGGGGTTTCCCTTATGGTGGACTTCTGTATGATCATGAAAATGATGATCTGGAAAAAGACACATTGTCATTAGAAGCATTCACTGTTAAGAACTTACATTATTTCCATGAATTTAACACTCCACAATACTAACAACCTATTCTCCCCTGTAAAATCCCAGAGTGTAAGTTAAAAATTATAACGCAGCTACGTCTCTGCAGTATTAAAGTAAATAACAGCTCAAATATTTCTCTAANCCTTATGGTGGACTTCTGTATGATCATGAAAATGATGATCTGGAAAAATACACATTGTCATTAGAAGCATTCACTGTTAAGAACTTACATTATTTCCATGAATTTCACGCTCCACAATACTAACAACGTATTCTCCCCTGTAAAATCCCAGAGTGTAAGTTAAAAATTATAATGCAGCTACGTCTCTGCAGTATTAAAGTAAATAACAACTCAAATATTTCTCTAAAAGTAGGATGTACAGTACCTCAAGCTGCCAAGCTCTCATGGCCACTCCACTTTCTGATGCCCTAACTATGATTCACTTCTTTTTTTTTTTCAGACAGTTCTTTCTGTAGCTCACCAACCTTATTTTCCTGTTTTTTAATTTCTCCTCTAAGTAGTTCACAGTGGCTTTTTAAAACTTTCATTTATCTTTCACACGAAAGAATTGCATCCCTATTTTCAGCAAACTAACACAATCTGCAACAAGAAGAAAACACATAGAAACAAGAAACACATTGATACGAGTAATGTTTCAGTATAAAGGACTGCACCTTTCATGTTCACTCTTCCATACACTGAACAAATACTGAGTGTCTACCAAGTGGGAGACATTATTCTAAGCTCTCCAGATAAAACAGATGACCCTGGCTCCTGTTTAGCTTACAGTCTAGTAGAAGAGAAAGAGAAATAAAATAATTACATACATATATATATAATAATTATAAATTCAGGTACAGTAAGAATTATCATAGGCTCAGTGTATACATTCACTGTCACTGTCTTTTAACACAAAACATATTTCTAAGATGCACACCACTGTAATATATCCAGACCTCTAGAGCAGTACTAGACAAGGTGAGCCTGTATTACTACACTATACACAAACAGGCTTTGTATTGATATTTACACCATGGTCCTATCTTTATACCTCAAGCCAAGTGGTTCTACTTGCAATGTGGAATTTTTAAAGACATCATCATCCTGGGAAGCACTTTCAGATGATTGAGGTAAGTTATTCAGGTAGCTCATGTCATTAATCTGTGCTTTGACCTACACATAAATAATACTGTTTCACAGTGTCCTTAGATTATTTATAAAATATACTAACTGTACAAAGGTGATACATAGCATGTCATTAAATGAAAAACAGACACTTCTTAAAAGGACAGATTTTTATCAAAACCATAATTTGATCATCAGTGTTTCTAAATTAAGTTCTCAAAGTGTATGTCTCTACAACAAATGAAGATTTTCTGTTTTGCCACTATTCCTCTTACAAAATAGTTTTTAGTAGGATAATATTTTTTATAATTAACTTTTTTATTATACCTTGTTCTTTTCATTAGATGTTTTCTTTGCAGCCCTAAAATGACAAATGGTTCTTTTTAGGCTAATATTAAATACTTAAAAATACAAACAATACCTAAGCTTTGGCTTTTTACATAAAACCATTGCACTGGGAAGTAATTTTTTTCTAAAGGATTAAACAATAACCTCATGTGAAGAGTTGACTCATTGGAAAAGACTCTGATGCTGGGAGGGATTGGGGGCAGGAGGAGAAGGGGACGACCAAGGATGAGATGGCTGGATGGCATCACTGACTCAATGGATGTGAGTCTGAGTGAACTCTGAGAGATGGTGATGAACAGGGAGGCCTGGTGTGCTGCAATTCATGGGGTCGCAAAGAGTCGGACACGACTGAGCGACTGAACTGAACTGAACTGAACTGAAACAATAAATAAGAGTAGCATTAATGGACAAAGAAAATATATGAATAATACTAATAAACCATTGAATTTAGATCAAAGGAAAAGGTAAAACATAATGTTACTTGTGTTATTTGATAGGAAGCAGTATACCAGGGTTCTTGGCAGTTGTCATTTTCAATAAGAACTACTTTTTATGGCAATAAAACCTATCTGGAAGGTATTCCTTAATTCCTTATAAGAAAGAAGCCCATATATAAGAAAACTATAATAACCATGATATTAGCCATCTGAGGACTTCCTATGCAACTGCTATGCATTATTATAAGCACTTGACATGTCTTAAGGCATTTTAATCCTCACAGTAATTCTTGGAGATAGGTAATACATCAGGTCCTCTACCTAGGGAGAAATGGAGCATGGAAAGGCTGAGGATCTTGCCCAAGCCCACACAGCAGGTCACCTACAGACCCACAATTCAAACCCAGGAAATCTGGCCTCAACACTGCAGTTCCAAAACATGCTGAGAAAGTAAGATTTAAATAAGTCTTTCTAAGTAATATGATAGCAAATGAATCTACATTNATACATCAGGTCCTCTACCTAGGGAGAAATGGAGCATGGAAAGGCTGAGGATCTTGCCCAAGCCCACACAGCAGGTCACCTACAGACCCACAATTCAAACCCAGGAAATCTGGCCTCAACACTGCAGTTCCAAAACATGCTGAGAAAGTAAGATTTAAATAAGTCTTTCTAAGTAATATGATAGCAAATGAATCTACATTTTTATTCCATGTCTACCAATAACTATAAATAATAATTTCTGAATCTTAACATATTTTAAAAAAATCAAACATCTTTCAGTGCAGGCAATACTGGAAATCTACTTGCAATAAAGACTTGCTTTTCATAAAGAAATTCATCAATAGGCATTCATGTAACCATTCTGCCGTTTCTTCATGCATTTGACATGCACTTATTGAGCAGAACGTATGTGTTAAGGACACACTTAGTATGGGATGGATGGTTTTAGTAATTTAGAACTTTATTATACAAAAATAATAATTACTGAAAGATTGTCAATAGCTTTTTCTACTGAATATAAACAAAAATTTCCCCTTTTCCCAGGAATCTATAAACAACANCATCTTTCAGTGCAGGCAATACTGGAAATCTACTTGCAATAAAGACTTGCTTTTCATAAAGAAATTCATCAATAGGCATTCATGTAACCATTCTGCCGTTTCTTCATGCATTTGACATGCACTTATTGAGCAGAACGTATGTGTTAAGGACACACTTAGTATGGGATGGATGGTTTTAGTAATTTAGAACTTTATTATACAAAAATAATAATTACTGAAAGATTGTCAATAGCTTTTTCTACTGAATATAAACAAAAATTTCCCCTTTTCCCAGGAATCTATAAACAACATAGCTACTCATGATGATACGATCATCCAGAATCATCAAGGAATGATTCAATCCTATTCAGTATAGCCTAAGTGTTTGTATATTCATGATTCTATAATTTTTAAAAATCTATATATGATAGAATTAATTGAAGTAATCATGTCCATATTCAATTATATAAGAATATTACACTTCAGAACCAATGAACAAGCCCTTACCATAAAACTATATATGAGCAGAAATATTATGTACAATTAATTTACTGTAATAGTTTAAAGATAATGTCATACAATCAGCTTTCTCATATCAGAAATGGAAACAAGATTCAACTAATACACACGTTCTCTGCTGGCTCATTTCCAACAGCATATATACGCTAAAAGCTCCCCTCTGAATATAAAACAAGAAACTCCTTTGAACTCCCCATTCCTCTTCAGTTACCATCCAGTTCTCCATTGCCTGTCCCAGGAAATAGTGCCTATGAAGCTGTTTATGTGTATTTGCTACAGTTCAGCTTCCAAGGGGACTAGTCACTGAAATGACTTCTGGCCAAAGACACTCGTCCTCACCTTACCCTTTCGCAGTTAAGTGAAAAATAACTTGCCTTACCTGAAAATAGGAGAAAAACATGAACTCAAAACCCAATTTTGTCCCTGTATGTTTGAATTAATTCATGTATATTAAATCTACCAAGAGTGAATTAGGAGATGATTTTTAATGTTATAAAGGCTGCCTTCCCTTAAAAATATCTCCCCTCACTATATCTTAAACAGAGAGTCCCTACAGCACATTTGAAATTTTTTTTTTTTTTTTTAAGGACTAATATCTACAGAACAGACAAACTTTATATTACTAGGAGCCAAAATCTATTAACACCAATCAGAAAGAGGAACCAACTCCTAATTTAATACAAATTATATATAATGATGTTATACATCTATACATATTACCTGCTTACATTCAGTTATGTGTGTGCTTAGTCCTATCTGTGACTCTTTGCATCCCCTAGGACTGTAGCCTGCCCAGATCCTCTGTCCATGGGGACTCTCCAGGCAAGAATATGGAATGGGTTGCCACAACCTCCTTCAGGGTATCTTCCCAACCCAGGGATTGAACCCAGGTCTCCCAACAGTACTGGAGTGGGTATCCTATCCTTTTCACCAGGGAAACTTCCTGACCCAGGAATTGAACGGGGGTCTCCTGCATTGCAGGTAGATTCTTTACAAGCTGAGCTACCCGGGAAGCTCCTACATTCAGTTATATTAAGTCCTAACAGCCACCGATGAAAGTGCATAAAGCATTTTTAATAATATTCACTAATTTCCCACCTGGAAATGAAATAAGTTATAAAGTTATTATTTGTACTCTAACAATAAAGGTCCAACCTGGAAGGTTCAATTCTTTTAATAGGCAGTTTGGTTCATTCTATGACCTACTCTGTCGCTGAATGTTCCTCCCTAAGTCCATCCTAAAGGAAGTCAGTTCTAAATGTCCATTGGAAGGCCTGATGTTGAAGCTGAAACTCCAATGCTTTGGCCACCTGATGTGAAGAGCTGACTCATTTGAAAAGACCCTGATGCTGGGAAAGACTGAAGGCAGAAGAAGAAGGGGATGACAGAGGATGAGATGGTTGGATGGCATCACCAACTCAATGGACATGAGTTTGGGTAAACTCTGAGAATTGGTGATGGACAGGGAGGCCTGGCATGCTGTAGTCCACGGAGTCACAAAGAGTTGGACATGACTAAGCGACTGAACTGAACTGAATTGAACTGAAGTCAACTATGCCAAGATATCAGACAGAATGAATCTTTAGTCTTGGTATCAGTGACTGGCAGTTTCAATGGAAAACCTTGACCACTGGCAATGATTTCTCTTTACACGTATCTAGGTCAGGGACCATCATTGTCCTATTGGTCGTAAATTCAACTCTTTAATCCTATGATTCAGTATTTGATCTCACCTTCTTTGNTGGTTGGATGGCATCACCAACTCAATGGACATGAGTTTGGGTAAACTCTGAGAATTGGTGATGGACAGGGAGGCCTGGCATGCTGTAGTCCACGGAGTCACAAAGAGTTGGACATGACTAAGCGACTGAACTGAACTGAATTGAACTGAAGTCAACTATGCCAAGACAGAATGAATCTTTAGTCTTGGTATCAGTGACTGGCAGTTTCAATGGAAAACCTTGACCTCTGGCAATGATTTCTCTTTACACGTATCTAGGTCAGGGACCATCATTGTCCTATTGTTCATAAATTCAACTCTTTAATCCTATGATTCAGTATTTGATCTCACCTTCTTTATCATGTAAAGAAATTATAAAAATGGAAGAAGTAAACAATAGTCAGGAGAGTTTTTTGCCTCAATTTCAAAGACAAGCTATAAATTATAATAGATTCTAACAATATTTTAAGTTTTCTAATTGAAATGCTATAAAAACTTAAGTGATCATGTCAATTCTAAAAGGCTACTTTTGAAAGGTAATTTTATTTGTTATGAATTCTGTTGCAAACTGTATTATGTTGTTAAAGAATAGAAGACAGTATTAAACCAGAAATTTAAATTTACATTTTTACATACCTGTGAACGGTTATTTTCATCTCCATCACATTTTTCTTGTTCTTCCTCTCATGTCATTACTAAGTCTAGTTCTGCTAACAGATCTGTAAGTTTTGTTAAAATTACTTAGAACATTTAGATAAAAGACAGAATATTTAAAACATAGATTTAAAACATTGTATCAAATGAAAGCTTATATCAATCTTAATCTTTAGCTGAATATTTACTTCTTTAAGAAATGCTTCCATTGATCTCAAACTTTAAGAAACCTTTTGGGAAATACCAGAATTCATCAGGTTACAGGCACACAAACATCTCAAGGATTCATTCACAAAGTCATCCAAACGTCAGTGAACAAAACAATCAGAAACCAAACAAAATTTCAAAATACAGGACAGACATATAAAGCCACAATATCTTCTCTACTTCATAACTGGACCTGTACAACTACACGCCAAGCTTCAACTGCAACATTATTCATGGTTTATAAAATTCCTGTTTTTTTTTTTTTTAAGAAATTGATTTCTTAAATTGAAATGCTTCTTTCCCAACAAATTACTTTTCACCCTTTAAGACTCAGCCTGCTTTGTAAAGTTGTCTTTGATTACAGCTGTCTTTCCCAAGATAAACAAGTATCTCTTTCCTGTAGCTACCTTAGGACTTTATAGATTTTTCAAGTGTATCTTCATCACCTGAATGTACATGTCTACCCTCTCGGCTCTTAGACTGCAGAGGATAAGCTCTTAAAAATCACCCTGGCATGCAAAAGTCTTTAGTTCTTTTATTCAATAATTATTTTTTTGGGTTCCTGCTCAGTACTAGACACTGGGGTTTAAAGAAACCTGTAGATAAAAGGTGTCAGGGATGGCTTTTCAAGAGATACTGCTTGAGTGCAGACTTACGCAGTTNAGTATTAAACCAGAAATTTAAATTTACATTTTTACATACCTGTGAATGGTTATTTTCATCTCCATCACATTTTTCTTGTTCTTCCTCTCATGTCATTTCTAAGTCTAGTTCTGCTAACAGATCTGTAAGTTTTGTTAAAATTACTTAGAATATTTAGATAAAAAACAATATTTAGATAAAAGACAGAATATTTAAAACATAGATTTAAAACACTGTATCAAATGAAAGCTTATATCAATCTTAATCTTTAGCTGAATATTTACTTCTTTAAGAAATACTTCCATTGATCTCAAACTTCAAGAAACCTTTTGGGAAATACCAGAATTCATCAGGTTACAGGCACACAAACATCTCAAGGATTCATTCACAAATTCATCCAAACATCAGTGAACAGAACAATCAGAAACCAAACAAAATTTCAAAATACAGGACAGATATATAAAGCCACAATATCTTCTCTACTTCATAACTGGACCTGTACAACTACATGCCAAGCTTCAACTGCAACACTATTCATGGTTTATAAAATTCCTGTTACTTTTTTTTTTTTAAGAAATTGATTTCTTTTCTTTTTTTTAGAAATTGATTTCTTAAATTGAAATGCTTCTTTCCCAACAAATTACTTTTCACCCTCTAAGACTCAGCCTGCTTTGTAAAGTTGTCTTTGATTACAGCTGTCTTTCCCCAGATAAACAAGTATCTCTTTCCTTGTAGCTACCTTGGGACTTTATAGATTTTTCAAGTGTATCTTCATCACCTGAATGTACATGTCTACCCTCTTGGCTCTTAGACTGCAGAAGACAAGCTCTTAAAAATCACCCTGGCATACAAAAGCCTTTAGTTCTTTTATTCAATAATTATTTTTTTGGGTTCCTGCTCAGTACTAGACACTGGGGTTTAAAGAAAAATGTAGATAAAAAGTGTCAGGGATGGCTTTTCAAGAGATACTGCTTGAGTGCAGACTTACGCATTTCAAGGGAACAGAGGGCAGGTGAGGGAGAGCACAGAAGGCTGTAGCAAGACGGGGAGGGAAGCACACATACGAGAGGGTAAATATTTGTCCAAAGTACAGGGACAGGTGAGGAGGGCATCATCAGTGGTTCAGGGTTCCAGAGCAAAGGACAAAAAGGGCGAGAGGTGGAGGGTCAGGCAGAAGTCAGATTAAGAAAGCATCATGTGTCGCTTTAAGATGTCTAGATATTAATGTGATTTGACGAGTGGTTCATGGTCACATGTGCTTTTGAGACAGGTGACTCTAAACACTACAGGAGATTGAATTTGAAGGGCATACAAATAAATGGAGGGAGAAGAATCTGAAAGCAGTAATAATGAAAAAAAAAAAAAAAAGTTGATACTGGCCTGAACTGGGGGAGTGTTTCCAGAAATATTTAGGATATTAAACTGTCTTGGTCGAGTACAGAGTAAATGTTTATGAAATCAATACATGTACAAATCCTGGGACCCTGAAGGAGTAGACTATGCTGGTTACTCTATAAAAAGTATTGACTGGGAAGAGAAATGATCTGCATGAACTGTCTGAAGTTGCTTCTATTTATTTGGTGGTTTTTCTATGCCACATCTTCCAGGGTTGAAAGGATTCGTGTAGGTGTTTTATTTGAATTTGTGCTTCTTGGACCTACCAAGCTCATTGAGAAACAAGAGCAAACAAGTCACTTGTAGAGATGTAAAAAAAAAAAAAAAAAAAAAACAAACACTTTAAGTTTATAGCTTGTAGTCACTATTCTAGGAGATAACTGAGAATCTTTTGTAAATGCAAAGGTAACTTCTACAGGTGAGGAAAGAAAAGAAAAAAAATGATAGGAGTGAAAAAAGAAACAGAGTATGATTTCTTACTATAGCCCTGATCATATGACTGATTGAAGGCATTAAATTAATTGGTGTTTATGGACAACACATATTATATGTGGTTACTCAATAGACTGGGCATTGCAGTAGAATAAGAATTGGTTTTCTAGACACTGCTTTTAAAAAACACAGCACTCCTTAAAACCAACATTTCTTCTGAACTATTAATTCATTACAAATAATAAAACAAGTTGATAGATGGATACAACTGAGGAGGTACTATGTAGCAAATTTCTCATGACTCCCATATCACTGGGAAAGCCAATTTTAAAATATATAAAGTCATAGAAAACACAAGAAATATTTTAGCATTTGGCTTCCTTCAGAGGTGCTCTTGCAGTCATACTGAATATAATTTATAACAAATACTTATGAATTCAGAGCTATGCAAAAATATAGCTAGGAAGCCACATTTTAAGAAGGTAATCTCTAGATGTTTACCAGGTCTCCCAACTAGATGCAAAAATCTAAATATAATCCTGCTACCCACTCTCAGGTATGCTACATACTGCTGCTGCTAAGTCGCTTCAGTCATGTCCGACTCTGTGCGACCCCATAGATGGCAGTCTACCAAGCTCCCCCATCCCTGGGATTCTCCAGGCAAGAACACTGGAGTGGGTTGTCATTTCCTTCTCAAATGCATGAAAGTGAAAAGCGAAAGTAAAGTCTCTCAGTTGTGTCCGACTCTTCGCGACCCCATGGACTGCAGCCCACCAGGCTCCTCCGTCCATGGGATTTTCCAGGCAAGAGTACTGGAGTGGGTTGCCACTGTATGCTACATACTAGCCTAAATGAATTTACTTTCTCCGAACTCTCTTTGTCATTTATTGTCTTACTATTGTCAGAGGAAGAAAGTAAACACCTTTCTAAGAAATACTGTTTGGCTGTAGGTGGCATAAAAGGAGTCAGCACATGGTAGATTTTGCCACAACATCTAATTTTGGAAACGTCAGTGCCCAGGTGGCCCAGGGATGAGTGCTCTGGGCTTCTTCACTACCTTGTTTGCTTTCTCTGTTTTCTGGCAGCTGAGACTTGCACAGCTGATGGAGCGTGTAATTCCCTGCCAGAAGCACCACTCCAATATTCCCCTTTTTTTTATCTAGTAAAGTTGTTAGGAGAGTGTGTAATTTCCTCGGTTCTGTCTTGTCACAGCAAACATTTGAAGAGACGGATGTTAAAGCCCTCGGCGCATCACAGCTCTCAGGCAGTGTTACAGCTCCATGTTACAGCTCAATTTTATTTGGAAAATACATGCATGAGGTGAGGACTTGCCAACCCAAAAGATGCAAAGTGAAAAGAGGGAGAGAGAGAGACAGAGTGCACACCCCCGGCCCTTTGGCTTCTCTTTTTATATGTTTGTTTTTTTTTTTTTTCTCCCCCTGGGCTTGCCCCATGTCAATTGGACTAGCCAGGAGTGCTGTTTGTTCTACCTGAGGTCTTCACTCCAGTCCTCAGATCTTCCTTTGTTCTATCTTTGCAGGCTCTACCCTTCCTTGTCTTTTAGCCACCGTCATTCTGGACTCCTTTTTCCTGAATTATAGCTTTTGGCAGTAAGTAAAGGTCAACGCAAAGAACAGTAAGCCCCAACTTTCTGTTACAGCTTTTATTCTTTCCCCTAAAAAGTGCCCACTTTTCTAGAGACATTCATTTAGACGAGACGTATATGAGTTTTTATTGCTAAAGTGCTAAAAATCATGTAATTCCTGTGACTCTAGATGAGGCTTACAGCAGGAAGAAAGCATTAATTTAAATACTCCAGGTCACTGCAAATCCTAAACAGTCCCTGGTTCCTGTGACAGGAGAAGACTCTGACATGTACATACTTGAACTAAAATCTAGGCCAAATGCTCTAAAACTTCATCCACTGGTCTGTAATTCAGTTACATACTATAAGACTTATTCAAATCTAATTATGTGGTAATAAGACCTGAAAGTGTTTTGTAAAAGTTTGTTTTAAAAATCCCTAGAAAAACTTAATCTGCTAATTTTCTATTCTATTTTCTATGTTTTTCTTTGGTTTATCTGTCTCCTTTGCTTTCCACAAGTTCCCAAGGACAATCGCTAAAAAAATTATTAGTCCTATTGTTCGGTTGGAGGTGAACTTTTCCCAACAGTCCTCAGGTCTGTGGAT
>SJYH01008005.1:6836-32211 GCA_006408735.1 Sylvicapra grimmia | reverse complement strand
CTGGCACTGTTTCCACTGTTTCCCCATCTATTTCCCATGAAGTGATGGGACCAGATGCCATGATCTTCGTTTTCTGAATGTTGAGCTTTAAGCCAACTTTTTCGCTCTCCTCTTTCACTTTCATCAAGAGGCTTTTTAGCTCCTATTAGCCCAGAGAAATACTCCTGAGCCCCATTTCGGTGCTTACACTAACCAGGGTGGATTCGGCCCTTGATCGAAACCATGACAAATACTCTTGAAGATGCTTCTCGGTCTCTGCAGTGAACGAGGCTTGCTTCTTCCCATGTTCAAGCACCGACAGACAACCCTGAGCCCAAATGTCCATTCGTGCACTCAACAAGGCAAAGTGCTGCCTAGGTTCAAGACCCCTAACGACAGGCCTGAGCCAATATCTCGTGCCTGGCGCTGAAGCATTCTGGACCTGCCCCTGGTGTACCCCCAGCAAATGCTCCTGAGCCCTCATCATTGTCCCTGAACTGAACCAGGGGGGTTCCTGTCTTTGCGTATGCCGCTGAGAAACACTCCTGAGCCCACATATCTGTCCCTACCTTGAACCTTGCTGAGTCCTGCATTTATTCAAGGCCCCGACCAACATAGCTGAGCCTGTATCCGACTCTCATCCTAGTTGCTGGCCTTATTCGAGCTACCGGCAAGCAATCCTGAGCCAACAACTAGCTCCATGCATCGGAACTATGGTGGGTACCGCCATCATTCAGTCCCCCAGGAAACACTTGTGATCCCACATACCACTCGCTGCACTGAAGTAAGTGGGTCAGCCGTGAACAAGACTCCGAAAAACACTCCTGAGCCCACCACCAGTTCGCTGCCATGAACCATGCTGAATCTTGTACTGCTTCAAGCCTCCGGCAAACACTCCTCAGCGCACATCTGTTGTCTAAGCTATCGAAAATTATTCCTGAGCCCACCATTAGGTACCATCACAGAATCAGGCTCATTCACAACGGAACGAAGCTAGATCCAGCTCTTGTTCAAGCCCCTGAAAACTACACCCGAGCCCACATCTGGGTCCCTTCACTGAACAAGGCTGGCCCTGGTCTTGTTCAGACCCCGCGAGACACACACGAGCCCACATACGGTCCCTGCACTGAACCCGGGTGGGTCCTGTACTTGCACAAGCCCTCTAAAAATATTCCGGAGCCCACATTTCGGTCCCTCTACTGATCCAGACTGGGTCCTGACCTTATTGCAGCCCCAGACAATCACTCCAGGGCCCACATCGCAGTTCCTGAGCTGTATTATGCTGGGGCCTGCACTGGTTCCATGCCCCGACCTACATTCTTTAGCCCATATCTCACTCCCAGAACTCAAGCAGCTGTACCCTGCCTTTATTCAAGCCCCGGCAAACACGCGTGAGCGCATAACGTCATCTCTGCACTGACCTAGGTGCCAGCCAACACTGCTGAGCCTCTCTCTGACTCTCGGGCTAGTCCTCGCCATATTCAAGCCACCGGCATACAATCCTGAGCCCGCAGCTCGCTCCCCACCTCTCAGCTAGGGTGTATCCTGCCATTGGTCAGTCCTCGATGAAACACTTCCGATACCGCATCTCACTTGCTGAACTAAACGAGGCTCGATGTGCCTATGTGCAAAACCACAACAAACACTCCTGAGACCACTTTTCAAACCTTACACTGACCTTTATCGGTCCTGCCCTTGTTCAAAGCATGACAATTACTCTTGAGTCCACATCTACGTCCATGTACTGAACCAGGCTAAGTTCTGGCTCTCTTGAAGCCTCAGAGAATACTCCTGAATCGACATCTAAGTAGCTGCACTGAACCTGGTTGGGCCGAGAGCTTGTGCAAGACACTTGAAGACCCTCCTGAGCTTCCCTATCAGTCCCTGAGCCAAACCAGGTTGGGTCCTGCACTTATTAGCCCAGAGAAATACTCCCGAGCCCCATTTCGGTGCTTACACTGACCAGGGTGGATTCGGCCCTTGTTCGAAACCATGACAAATACTCTTGAACATACTTCTCGGTCTCTGCAGTGAACGAGGCTTGCTTCTTCCCATGTTCAAGCACCGACAGACAACCCTGAGCCCAAATGTCCATTCCTGCACTCAACGAGGCTAAGTGCTGCCTAGGTTCAAGACCCCTAACAACAGGCCTGAGCCAATATCTCATGCCTGGCACTGAAGCATTTTGGACCTGCCCCTGGTGTACCCCCAGCAAATGCTCCTGAGCCCTCATCATTGTCCTTGCACTGAACCAGGGGGGTTCCTACCTTTATGTATGCCCCCGAGAAGCACTCCTGAGCCCACATATCTGTCCCTGCCTTGAATCTTGCTGAGTCCTGCATTTATTCAAGGCCCTGACCAACATAGTTGGGCCTGTATCTGACTCTCATCCTAGTTCCTGGCCTTATTCAAGCTACTGGCAAGCAACCCTGAGCCAACAAGTAGCTCCACGCATCGGAACTATGGTGGGTACCGCCATCATTCAGTCCCCCAGGAAACACTTGCGATCCCACATACCACTCGCTGCACTGAAGAAGGTGGGGCAGCTGTGAACAAGACCTAGAAAAACACTCCTGAGCCCACCACTAGTTCTCTGCAGTGAACCACGCTGAATCTTGCACTGCTTCAAGCCTCCGGCAAACACTCCTTCAGTGCACGTCTGTTGTCCAAGCTATCGAAAATTATTCCTGAGCCCACCATTAGGTACCATCACTGAATCAGGCTCATCCACAACGGAACCAAGCTGGATCCAGCTCTTGTTCAAGCCCCTGAAAACTACACCCGAGCCCACATCTGGGTCCCTTCACTGAACAAGGCTGGTCCTGGTCTTGTTCAGACGCCGCGAGACACTCTTGAGCCCACATACGGTCCCTGCACTGAACCCAGGTGGTCCTGTACTTGCACAAACCCTCTAAAAATATTCTGGATCCCACATTTCGGTCCCTCTACTCATCCAGCCTGCGTCCTGACCTTATTGCAGCCCCAGACAATCGCTTCTGGGCCCACATCTCAGTTCCTGAGCTGAATTATGCTGCATCCTGCACTTGTTCCCTGCCCCGACCAACACTCTTGAGCCCATATGTCACTCCCAGAACTTAAGCAGGCTGGACCCTGCCTTTGTTCAAACCCCGGCAAACACGCCTGAGCACACAAGGTCGTCTCCGCACTGACCTAAGATGGGTCCTGCTCTCGTTCAACATGCCACCCAACATTGCTGAGGCTCTCTCTGACTCGCAGGCTAGTCCTGACCATATTCAAGCCACCGACCTACAATCTTTAACCTCCAGCTCGCTCCCTGACTCTGAGCTACTGTGTGTCCTGCCACTGGTGAATTTCCCTCGAAGCCCTTTCAAGCCCGCATCTCAGTCGCTGCACTGAATGACGCTCGAAGTGCCTTTGTGCAAGACCACAACAAACACTCCTGAGCCCACTTTTCGATCCTTACACTGACCATGCTCGGTCCTGCCCTTGTTCAAACCATGACAACGTCTTCTGAGCACACATCTCAGTCTCTGTATTGAACCAGGCTAAGTTCTGGCTATTTTGAAACCTCAGCGAATACTCTTAAATTGACATCGAAGTACCTGCATGGAACCTGGCTGGACCGAGAGCTTGTGCAAGACACTTGAAGACACTCCTGAGACTCTGTCTTGGTCCCTGTGCCAAACCAGGCTGGGTCCTGCCCTTATGAACCCCCGAGAAATACTCCTGAGCCCCATTTCGGTGCTTACACTGACCAGGCTGGATTCTGCCCTTGTTTGAAACCATGGCAAATTGGCTTGATCCCACTTCTCGGTCCCTACACTGAACCAGGCTAGCTTTTTCCCATGTTCAAGCAACCACAGACAACCTTGAGACCAAATGTCTATTTCTTCAGTGAACGACGCTAAGTGCTGCCTAGGTTCATGACCCCAAACAAAAGGGCTGAGCCAACGTCTCGAGCCTGGCACTGAAGCATTTTGGGTCCTGCCCCTGGTGCACCCTCTGCAAATGCTCCTGAGCACACATCATGGTCCCTGCACTGAACCAGGAGGGTTCCTGTCTTTGCGTATGCCCCTGAAAACTCTCCTGAGCCCGCCTGTCCATCCCTGCCGTAAACTGTGCTGAGTAATGCACGTATTCAAGGCCCCGACCAACATAGCTGGGCCTGTATCTGACTCTCATCCTAGTTCCCGCCTTATTCGAGTTACCAGCAAGCAGTCCTGAGCCAAGTAGCTCCATGCATCGGAACTATGGTGGATACCGCCATCGTGCAATCCCACAGGAATCACTTTTGATCCCACATCCCACTCGCTGCACTGAAGAAGATGGGTCAGCCTTTGAGCAAGACCCCGAAAAACACTCCTGAGCCCACCACCAGGTCCCTTCAGTGAACCATGCTGAATCTTGCACTGGATCAAGCCTCCGGGAAACACTCCTCAGCGCACATCTGTTGTCCAAGCTTCCGAAAAATATTCCTGAGCCCACCACTGGGTCCCTTCACAGAATCAGTCTAGTTCCCAAAGGAACCAAACTGGATCCAGCTCTTGTTCAAGCCCCTGAAAACTACACCCGAGCCCACATCTGGGTCCCTTCACTGAACCAGGCTAGTCCTGGGCTTCTTCAGATGCCGATAGACACACAGGAGCCCACATACTGTCCCTGTACTGAACCGGGGTGGGTCCTGTACTTGCACAAGCCCTCTAAAAATATTCCGGAAGCCACATTTCCATTTCTCTGCTGATCCAGACTGGGTCCTGACCTTATTGCAGCCCCAGACAATCGCTCCAGGGCCCACATCGCAGTTCCTGAGCTATATTATGCTGGGGCCTGCACTGGTTCCATGCCCCGACCAATACACTTGAGCCCATATCTCACTCCCAGAACTCAAGCAAGCTGGACCCTGCCTTTATTCAAGCCCCAGCAAACATGCCTGAGCACACAACAACGTCTCTGCATTGACTAGGATGGGTCCTGTTCACGTTCAAGGTGCCAGCCAACACTGCTGAGCCTCTCTCTGACTCGCAGGCTAGTCCTGGCCATATTCAAGCCACCGACCTACAATCCTGAGCCCGCAACTCACTCCCTGCCTCTCAGCTACGGAGTGACTTACCATTGGTTAATCCCCAATGAAGCTGTCCTGATCCTGCATGTCACTGGCTACAATGAACTAGGCTCGATGTGCCTTTGTGCAAGACCCCAACAAACACTCCTGAGCCCACTTTTTGATCCTTACACTGACCATGCTCGGTCCTGCCCTTGTTCAAACCATGACAATTTCTCCTGAGCCCACATCTCAGTTCCTGTACTGACCCAGGCTACGTTCTGGCTATCTTGAAGCCTCAGCGAATACTCCTGAGTCTCCATCTAAGTACATGCACTGAAACTGGCTGGTCCGAGAGCTTGTGCAAGACACTTGAAGACCCTCCTGAGCTTCCCTCTCGGTCCCTGTGGTAAACCAGGCTGGGTCCTGCACTTGTTCAACCCCGAGAAATACTCCTGAGTCCCCTTTGGGTGCTTACTCTGACCAGGCTGGATTTGGCCCTTGTTCGAAACCATGACAAATACTCTTGAACCCACTTCTCGGTCCCTGCACTGAACCAGGCTAGCTTCTTCCTATGTTCAAGCACCGACAGACAACCCTGAGTCCAAATGTCTGTTCCTGCACTGAACGAGGCTAAGTGCTGCCTAGGTTCATGACCCCTAACAGCAGTCCTGAGCCCACATTATGGTCCCTGCACTGAACTAGGCGGGTTCCTGCCTTTTTGTATGCCCCCGAGAAATATTCCTGATCACACAACTCCGTCCTTGCTATGAACCATGCTGGGTCCTTCACTTATTCATGGCCCCCAACAACATAGCTGGGCCTGTATCTGACTCTCATCCTCGTTCCCAGCCTTATTTGAGCTACCGGCAAGCAATCCTGAGCCAACAAGTAGCTCCATGCATCAGAACTATGGTGGGTACCGCCATCGTTTAATCCCCCAGGAAACACTTCCGATCCCACATCCCACATGCTACACTGAAGAAGGTCGGTCAGCCTTTGAGCAAGACCCTGAAAAACACTCCTGAGCCCACCACTAGGTCACTGGAGTGAATCATGCTGAATCTTGCTGTGGATCAGCTTCCGGAAAACACTCCTCAGCGCACGTCCGCTATCCAAGCTTCCGAAAAATATTCCTGAGCCCACCACTAGGTCCCTTCACAGAATCAGGCTGCTTCCTGCCCTTACGCAAGACAACAACGGAACCAAGCTGTATCCAGCTCTTGTTCAAGCCCCTGAAAACTACACTCGAGCCGACATCTGAGTCCCTTCGCTGAAGCATGATGGTCCTGCTCTTGTTCAGACCCCGAGAGACACTCATGAGCCCACATATGGTCCCTGCACTGAACAGGGGTGCATCCTCTATTTGCACAAGACCTCAAAAAATATTCCAGTGCCCATGTTTCAGTCCATCTACTGATCCAACCTGGGTCCTGATCTTATTGCAGCCCGAGAAGATTGCTTCTGGCCCCTCATCTCAGTTCCTGATTTGAATTATGCTGGGTCCTGCACTGGTTCCATGCCGAGACCAACACTCTTGAGCCCATATCTCACTCCCAGAACTGAAGCAGCCTTGACCCTGCCTTTATTCAAGCCCCGGCAAACATGCCTGAGCCCACAACATTGTCTCTGCACTGACCTAGGATGGGTCCTGCACTCGTTCAAGGTGCCAGCCAACACTGCTGAGCCTCTCTCTGAATCGCATGCTAGTCCTCGCCATGTTCAAGCCACCGACCAACAATCCTGAGCCTGCAACTCGCTCCCTGCCTCTGAACTAGGGTATGTCCTGCCATTGGTAAGTCCCCCATGAAGCACTCCCAATCCCGCATCTCACTCGCTACACTGAACGAGGCTCGACGTGCCTTTGTGCAAGACCCCAACAAACACTCCTGAGCCCACCACTAGATCCCTGCAGTGAACCATGCTGAATCTTGCACTGGTTCAAGCCTCCGGCAAACACTCCTCAGCGCACATCTGTTGTCCAAGCTTCTGAAAAATATTCCTGAGCTCACCACTAGGTCCCTTCACAGAATCAGGCTGGTTCCTCCCCTTGTGCAAGACAACAACGGAACCAAGCAGGATCCAGCTCTGGTTCCAGCCCCTGAAAACTACACAGGAGCCCACATCTGGGTCGCTTCACTGAACCAGGCTGGTCCTGCGCTTGTTCAGACCCCGATAGAAACTCATGAGCCGACATGCGGTCCCTGCACTGATCCGGGGTGGGTCCTGTACTTGCACAAGCCCTCTAAAAATAATCCAGAATCCACATTTTGATCCCTCTACTGATCAGGACTGGGTCCTGACCTTATTACAGCCCAGACAATTGCTCCTGGGCGCACGTCGTAGTTCCTGAGCTGAATTCTACTGCGACTTGCAAGGGTTCCATGCCCCAACCAACACTCTTGAGCTCATATCTCACTCCCAGAATTGAAGCAGGCTGGACCCTGCCTTTATTCAAGCCCCGGCAAACATGCCTGCGCCCACATCGTCATCTCTGCACTGACCTAAGATGGGTACTGCACTTGTCCTAGGGGCCGGCCAACACTGCTGGGCCTCTCTCTGACTCTCAGGCATGTCCTGGCCACATTAAAGCCACCAACCTACAATCGTGAGCCTGCAACTTGCTCCCTTCCTCTCAGCTAGGGTGTGTCCTGCTATTGGTCAGTCCCCCATGAAGCACTCCCGATCCCGCATCTCACTCGCTGCCCTGAAGAAGGCTCAACCTGGCCTTTTGAATGACCCCAACAAACAATCCTGAGCCCCTTTTCGATCCTTACACTGACCATGCTCGGTCCTGACCTTGTTCAAACCATGATAATTTCTCCTGAACCACATCTTGGTCCTCTACGGAACCAGGCTAAGTTCTGGCTATCTTGAAGCCTCAGCAAATACTCCTGAGTTGACATCTAAGTAACTGCATTGAACCTGGCTGGGCCGAGAACTTCTGCAAGACACTTGAAGACCCTCCTGAGCCTCCCTCTCAGTCACTGCAACAAACCAGGCTGGGTCCTACACTTGTTCAACCCCAAGAAATACTCCGATGCCCCATTTTGGGGCTTACACTGACCAGGCTGGATTCTGCCCTTGTTTGAAACCATGACAAATACTCTTGAACCCACTTCTCGGTCCCTGCACTGAACCAGGCTAGCTTCTTCCCATGTTCAAGCACCGACAGAGAACCCTGAGCACAAATGTCCATTCCTGCACTGAACGACGCTAAGTGCTGCCTAAGTTCATGACCCCTAACAAATGGCCTGAGCAAACATCTCGAGCCTGGCACTGATGCATGTTGGGACCTGACCCTGGAGCATCGCAGCAAATGCTCCGGTGCCCACATCATGGACCCTGCACTGAAACAGGCGGGTTTCTGCCTTTGTGTATGCCCCCGAGAAACTCCTGAGCCCGCATCTCCGTCCCTGCCATGGACCATGGTGAGTCGTGCACTTATCAAGGCCCCGACCAACATAGCTGGGCCAGTATCTGACTCATCCTAGTTGCCAGCCTTATTTGATTGACCAGCAAGCAATCCTGAGCCAACAATAGCTCCATGCATTGGAACTATGGTGGGTACCGCCACCGTTCAATCTGCCAGGAAACACTTGCGATCCCACATCCCACTCGCTGAACTGAAGAAGGTGGGTCAGCCTTTGACCAAGACCCCGAAAAACACTCTTGACCCCACCACTAGGTCCCTGCAGTGAACCATGCTGAAACTTGCACTGGTTCTGCATCCAGAAACACTCCTGAACACACATCTGTTGTCCAAGCTTCTGAAACATATTCCTGAGCCCACAACTACATCCCTTCGCAGAATCAGGCTGATTCCTGACCTTGTGCAAGACAACAGCGGAACCAATCTGCATCCAGCTCTTGTCCAAGCCCCTGAAAACTACACCCGAGCCCACATCTGGATCCCTTCACTGAACCAGGCTGGTCCTGTGCTTGTTCAGACTCCAAGTGACACTCATGAGCTCCATACGGTCCGTGCACTGAACCGGGGTGGGACCTATACTTGCACAAGCCCTCTAAAAATATTCTAGAGCTCACATTTTGGTCCCTCTACTAATCCAGACTGGTTCCTGACCTTATTGCAGCCCCAGACAATTGCTCCTGGGCCCACATTGCAGTTCCTGAGCGGAATTATGCTGGTCCTGCACTGGTTCCATGCCTTGACCAACACTCTTGAGCTCGTATCTCACTCCCAGAACTCAAGCAGGCAGGACCCTGCCTTTATTCAACCCTGGCAAACATGCCTGAGCCCACAAGGTCATCTCTGCGCTAACCTAGGATGGGTCCCGCACTCGTTCAAGGTGCCAGCCAACACTGCTGAGCTTCTCTCTGACTCTCAGGCTAGTCTTGGCCATATTCAAGCCACCGACCTACAATCCTGAGCCTGCAACTCACTCCCTGCCTCTGACCTAGGGTGTGTCCTGCCATTGGTCAATCCCCCATGAAGCATTCCCTATCCCACATCTCACTAGCTGGACTGAACGAGTCTCGATGCCTTTGTGCAAGACCCAGGAAACAATCCAGAGCACACTTTTCAATCCTGACACTGACCATGCTCGGTCCTGCTCTTGTTCAAACCATGACAATTTCTCCTGAGCCCACATCTTGGTCCCTGCACTGAACTAGGCTACGTTCTGGTGATCTTGAAGACTAGGCGAGTACTACTGAATCAATATCTAAGTACCTGCATTGAACATGGCTGGGCCGACAGCTCGGGCAAGACACTTGAAGACCCTCCTGAGCCTTCCTCTCGGTCGCTGAGCCAAACCAGACTTGATCCTGCACTTGTTCAACCCCGAGAAATACTCCTGAGCCCCATTTCGGTTCTTACACTGACCAAGCTGGATACTGCCCTTGTTGGAAATGATGACAAATACTCCTGAACCCACTTCTTGGTCTTGCACTGAACCAGGCTAGATACTTCCCATGTTCAAGCACCTACAGAAAACCCTGAGCCCAAATGTCCATTCCTGCCCTGAACGAGGCTAAGTGCTGCAAGGGTTCATGACCACTAACAACAGGCCTGAGCCAACATCTAGAGCCTGGCCCTGAAGCATTTTGGGACCTGCCCCTGGTGCACCCCCAGCAAATGCTCCTGAGCCTACATCATGGTCCCTGCACTGAACCAGGCCAGTTTCTGCCTTTGTGTATGCCCTCGAGAAACACTCCTGAACCCGCATCTCCAGCCCTGTCATGAACGATGATGGGTTCTGAAATTATTAAAGGCCTCGATCAACATAGCTGGGCCTATATCTGATTGCCATCCTAGTTCCCGGACTTATTCGAGCTACCGGCAAGCAATTCTGAGCCACCAGCAACTCCACGCATCAGAACTATGGTGGGTACCGCCATCGTTCAGTCCCCCAGGAAACACTTGCGATTCCACATCCAACTCACTCCACTGAAGAAGGTGGGTCAGCCTTTGAGCAAGACCCCGAAAAACATTCCTGAGCCCACCACTAGGTCCCTACAGTAAACCATGCTGAACCTTGCACTGGTTCAAGCCTCTGACAAACACTCCTCAGCGCACATCTGTTGTCCAAGCTTCCGAAAAATATTCCTGAGCCCACCACTAGGTCCCTTCACAGAATCAGGCTGGTTGCTACACTTGTGCAAGACACCAACGGAACCAAGCTGGATCCAGCTCTTGTTCAAGCCCCTGAAAACTACACCCAAACCCACACCAGGGTCCCTTCACTGAACCAGGCTGGTCCTGCGCTTGTTCACACCCCAAGAAACACTCATGAGCCCACATACAGTCTCTGCACTGAATCGGGGTTGGGTCCTGTACTTGCACAAGCCCTCTAAAAATATTCTGGAGCCCATATTTTGGTCCCTCTAATGATCCAGACTGTGTCTTGACCTAATTGCAGCCCCAGACAATCGCTCCTGGACCCACAATGCAGTTCGTGAGCTGAATTATGCTGGGTCCTCCACTGTTTCCATGCCCCCACAAACACTCTTGAGCCCATATCTCATTGCCAGAAACTCAAGCAGGCTGGACCCTGCCTTTATTCAAGCCCCGGCAAACATGCCTGAGCCCACAACATCGTCTCTGGACTGGCCTAGGATGGGTCCTGCACTCGTTCAAGGTGCCAGCCAACACTGCTGAGACTCTCTCTGACTCTCAGGCTAGTCCTGGCCATATTCAAGCCACTGACCTACAATCCTGATCCCACAACTTGCTCCCTGCCTCTGAGCTAGGGTGTGTCCTGCCATTGGTCAGTCCCCCATGAAGCACTCCCGATCCCGCATCTCACTCGCTACACTGAAAGTGGCTCCACGTGCCTTTGTGCAAGACACAAACACTCCTGAGCCCACTTTTTGATCCTTGCACTGACCATGCTCGGTCCTGCCCTTGTTCAAACCATGACAATTTCTCCTGAGTCCACATCTCAGCCCCTGTACTGAACCAGCCTAAGTTCTGGCCGTCTTGAAACCTCAGCGAATACTGCTGAATCGACATCTAAGTACCTGCACTGAATCTGGCTGGGCCGAGAGCTTGTACAAGACACTTAAAGACCCTCCTCAGTTTCCATCTCGGTCCCTCTGCCAAACCAGGCTGGGTAATGCACTTGTTCAAACCTGAGAAATACTCCTGAGCCCCATTTTGGTGCTTGAACTGTCCAGGCTGGATTGTGCCCTTGTTCGAAGCCATGACAATTACTCTTGAATCCACTTCTCAGTCCCTGTACTAAACCAGACTAGATTCTNAAGACCCTCCTCAGTTTCCATCTCGGTCCCTCTGCCAAACCAGGCTGGGTAATGCACTTGTTCAAACCTGAGAAATACTCCTGAGCCCCATTTTGGTGCTTGAACTGTCCAGGCTGGATTGTGCCCTTGTTCGAAGCCATGACAATTACTCTTGAATCCACTTCTCAGTCCCTGTACTAAACCAGACTAGATTCTTCCTATTTTCAAGCACCCACATATAACCCTGAGCCCAGAGGTCCGTTCCTGCACTGAACGAGGCTAAGTGCTGCTTAGGTTCATGACCCCTAACAACAGTCTGGAGCCAACATCTTGAGCCTGGCACTGAAGCACTTTTCAGACCTGTCCCTGGGGAACCCACAGCAAATGCTTCTGAGTCCACATCATGGTCCCTGCACTGAACCAGGCCGGTTCCTGCCTCTGAGTGTGTCCTTGAGAAACACTCCTGAGCCCGCATCTCCTTCCTTGCCATGAACCATGCTGGGTCCTGCACTTATTCAAGGCCCCGACCAACATAGCTAGGACTGTATCTGATTCTCATTCTTGTTCCCGACCTTATTCAAGCTACTGGAAAGCAATCCTGAGCCAACAAGTAGCTCCATGCATCGGAACTATGGTGGGTACCGCCATCGTTCATCCCCCAGGAAACACTTGTGGTCCCACATCCAACTTGCTCCACTGAAAAAGGGGGGTCAGCCTTTGAGGAAGACCCCGAAAAACATTCCTGACCCCACCATTAGGTCCCTGCAGTAAACCCTGCTGAATCTTGCACTGGTTCAAGCCTCCGGCAAACACTCCTCAGCACACATCTGTTGTCCAAGGTTCAGAAAAATATTCCTGAGCCCACCACTAGGTCCCTTCACAGAATCAGGCTGGTTGCTGCCCTTGTGCAAGACACCATCGGAACCAAGCTGGATCCAGCTCTTGTTCAAGCCCCTGAAAACTACACCCGAGCCCACATCTCGGTCCCTTCACTGAACCAGACTGATCCTGCGCTTGCTCACACCCCAAGAAACATTCATGAGCCCACATACGGTCCCTGCACTGAACTGGGGTGGGTGCTGTACTTTCACAAGCCCTCTAAAAATATTCCGGAGCCCACATTTTGGTCCCTCTAATGATCCAGATTGCGTCCTGACCTTATTGCCGCCCAAGACAATTGCTCCTGGGCCCAAAATGCAGGTCGTGAGCTGAATTATGCTGGGTCCTGCACTCGTTCCTTGCCCCGACCAACACTCTTGTGCCCATATCTCACTCCCAGAACTCAAGCAGGCTGAACCCTGCCTTTATTCAAGCCCCGGCAAACACGCCTGAGCCCACAACGTCATCTCTGAACTGACCTAGGATGGGTCCTGCACACGTTCAAGGTGCCAGCCACCAATGCTGAGCCTCTCTCTGACTCTCAGGCTAGTCCTGGCCATATTCAAGCCACCGACCTACAATCCTGAGCCCTCAACCTGCTTTCTGCCTCTGAGCTAGGGTGTGTCCTGCCATTGGTCAGTCCCCCACGAAGCACTGCCGATCCCGCATCTCACTCGCTGGCCTGAACGAGGCTCGATGTACCTTTGCAGCAAGACACCAACAAACGCTCCTGAGCCCATTTTTCGATCCTTACACTGATCAGCTTTGTCCTGCTCTTGTTCAAACCATGAGAATTTCTCCTGAGCCCACGTCTCGATTCCTGTACTCAACTGCGCTATATTCTGGCTATCTTGATGCCTCAGTGAATACTCCTGAAGCAACATCTAAGTACCTGCACTGAACCTGGCTGGGCCGATAGCTTGTGCAAGACTCTTGAAGACCCTCCTGAGCCTCTCTCTCAGTCCCTGCGCCAAACCAGGCTTAGTTCTGCACTTGTTCAACCCTGAGAAATACTCCTGAGCCCCATTTCAGTGCTTATACTGACCAGNGCAACATCTAAGTACCTGCACTGAACCTGGCTGGGCCGATAGCTTGTGCAAGACTCTTGAAGACCCTCCTGAGCCTCTCTCTCAGTCCCTGCGCCAAACCAGGCTTAGTTCTGCACTTGTTCAACCCTGAGAAATACTCCTGAGCCCCATTTCAGTGCTTACACTGACCAGGCTGCATTCTGCCATTGCTTGAAACCATGACAAATATTCTTGAACCCACTTCTTGGTCCCTGCACTGAATCAGGCTATAGTGTTCCCATGTTCAAGCACCAACAGACAACTCTGAGCCCAAATTTCTGTTCCTGCATTGATCAAAGCTAAGTGCTGCTGATGTATATGACACATAACAGCAGGCCTGATCCACCATTCGAGCCTGGCACTGAAGCATTTTGGGACCTGTCTGTGGTGCACCCCAGCAAATACTCCTGAGTCACATCATTGTCCCTTCACTGAATCAGGCGGGTTCCTGGCTTTGTGTATGCCCCTGAGAAACACTCCTGAGCCCGCATCTCCATCCCTGCCACGAACCATGCTGGGTCCTGCACTTATTCAAGGCCCCGACCACCATAGCTGGGCCTGTATCTGACAATCAGCCTAGTTCCCAGCCTTATTCGAGCTTCCAGCAAGCAATCCTGAGTCAACAAGTAGATCCATGCATCAGAACTATGGTGGGTACTGCCATTGTTCAATCACCCAGAATACACTTGCAATCCAACATCCCACGAGGTATTGAGGAACGTGGGTCCGCCTTTGAGCAAGACCCCGAAAAACACGCCTGAGCCCATCACTAGGTCCCTGCAGCGAACCATGCTGAATCTTGCACTGGTTCAAGCCTCCAGCAAACACTCCTCAGGGCACATCTCTTGTCCAAGGTTCCAAAAAATATTCCTGAGCCCACCACTAGGTCCCTTGGCAGAATCTGGCTGATACCTGTGCTTGTGCCAGACAACCACGGAACTAAGCTTGATCCAGATCTTTTCAAGCCCCTGAAAACTACACCCGAGCCCACATGTGGGTCCCTTCACTGAACCAGGCAGGTCCTGCGCTTGTTCACACCCTGCGAGACACTTGTGAGCCCACATACGGTCCCTGCACTGAACCTTTGGTGTGTCCTGTACTTGCCCAAGCCCTCTAAAAATATTCCAGAGCCCACATTTCGGGCCCTCTACTGATCCAGACTGGGTCCTGACCTTATTGCAACCCCAGACAATCGCTCCTGGGCCCACATTGCACATCCTGAGCTGAATTATGCTGGGTCCTGCACTGGTTCCATGCCCCGACCAACACTCTTGTGCCCACATCTCACTCCCAGAACTCAAGCAGGCTGGACCCTGCCTTTATTCAAGCCTCAGCAAACACGCCTGAGCCCACAACGTCATCTCTGCACTGACCTAGGATGGGTCGTGCAGTCGTTCAAGGTGCCAGCCAACACTGCTGAGCTTCTCTCCTACTCTCAGGCTAGTCCTGGCCATATTCAAGCCACCGACCTACAATCCTGAGCCCACAACTGACTCCCTGCCTCTAAGCTAAGGTTTGTCCTGCCATTGGTCAATCCCCCATGCAGCAATCCCATTCCCACATCTCACTCGCTTCACTGAATGAGGCTTGACCTGCCTTTGTGCAAGACCCCAACAAACACTCCTGAGCCCACTTTTCCATCCTTACACTGACCATGCTTGGTCCTGCCCTTTTTCAAACCATGACAATTTCTCCTGAGCCCACATCTCGGTCCCTGTACTGAACCAGGCTAAGTTCTGTCTATCTTGAAGCCTCAGCGAATACTCCTGAATTGACATCTAATTACCTGCACTGAACCTGGCTGGGCCAAGAGCTTGTGCAAGACACTTGAAGACCCTCCTGAGCCTCCTTCTCGGTCCCTGCATCAAACCAGGCTGGTACCTGCACTTGTTCAACTCCGAGAAATACTCCTGAGCCCCATTTCAGTGCTTACACTGACCAGGCTGGATTCTGCCCTTGTTCAAAACCATGACAAATACTCTTGAACCCATTTCTCGGTCCCTGCACTGAACCAGGCTAGCTTCTTCCCACGTTCAAGCACCGACAGACAATGCTGAGCTGAAATGTCCATTCCTGCACCGAAAGAGGCTAAGTGTTGCCTAGGTTCATGACCCCTAACAACAGGCCTGAGCCAACATCTTGAGCCTGGCACTGAAGCATTTTGGGACCTGCTCCTGTTGCACCCCCAGGAAATGCCCCTGTGTCGGAAGCCAGCATGAGGAATCCCGCCCATGACAAGGTCATGAGGAAGGAAGCCTGACAAAATGCAAGGATGTGATCAGGCTTCGGGGTTCCGCCCAGAATTTCCTGAGCATGTACCCCAAAAAGCAAAATCTGCTGGCCTTTGTACTCTGCTTTTCCACTCTTCTGACACACTCTGGTAAAAGTCAAGTCAGGGTTTTAGTCTTCTGCATTTGAAAGGGATGTTTCAGTTAAACCCCCTCTGATAGCTCTCTAGCTTGCCTAACAGGTTCCCCCGGTCCTCTTACAGCTTGTGTATTGCTTACAGCTCCCCCACTGCGAAAGGCACAAAGCTTAAAAGCATCTTAAAGATACNAGTTAAACCCCCTCTGATAGCTCTCTAGCTTGCCTAACAGGTTCCCCCGGTCCTCTTACAGCTTGTGTATTGCTTACAGCTCCCCCACTACGAAAGGCGCAAAGCTTAAAAGCATCTTAAAAATATAGAGCCTTTTCTAAAGAGTTAAAAACTATATTGGTACAGGGTTTTCACTGTTGACTCAATGACTGCTGCCAGGCCTCCATATTCTTACTCTTTTAACATCCTCCCAGGTGGATGGGAGGATGTTAAATGGGATATGGAAAAAGGGAGGATGTTAATGGGATATGGAAAAAGATATAATAGTTTTGATGTTAGCGACACTAGACTTTTGAGATAATTACTTTTCTTTTTATATATCACTGCTCTCCTCTTGTGTCCTTGCTATGTAAGAATGTAAGTTTATATAGTGCTGAGAGTGGCACCAGATTTTCGGAAGATCAACACAAAGAAGTCTTCTGATTGACAAACCCTTATCAGAGAAAAGGCTGTAAAATGTTAATTGGCCCTCTGGCTAGAAGATGATGTAAATCACCTAAGACTTTTGTATACAACTAGGTATGCAGAGAGAAAAGCCTGGTTTTGATAAGAGTCAGGGCTGCTGACACTGCATAATTTTGTACTACCCATTGATCTCTGCTGCTACTGCTGCTAAGTCACTTCAGTCGTGTCCGACTCTGTGTGATCCCATAGACGGTAGCCCACCAGGCTCCCTCGTCCCTGGGATTCTCCAGGCAAGAACAGTGGAGTGGGTTGCCATCTCCTTCTCCAATGCATGTAAGTGAGAAGTGAAAGTCAAGTCGCTCAGTCGTGTCCGACTCTCAGCAACCCCATGGACCGCAGCCCACCAGGCTCCTCCGCCCAGGGGATTTTCCAGGCAAAAGTACTGGAGTGGGGTGCCATTGCCTTCTCCGCATTGATCTCTATGTACAATCAAAAAGGTATAAACGGCATTTCTGGACAATAGGGTCCGGGCCAGATGCTGGACTGCTTTCCCCCATGTCTCCTCTTTACTCTAATTTCAGGCTGCATTCCCATCTGGAGCAGGGCAGCTCACCAAGTCTACTAACTTGCTCTGGCTTTTAAGACCCATGCCAAAGGGAGCCTAAGGTGGGGCACCCTTCAATATTCAAGCAGGCGCCGGTAGCCCAATGCNCTGGACTGCTTTCCCCCATGTCTCCTCTTTACTCTAATTTCAGGCTGCATTCCCATCTGGAGCAGGGCAGCTCACCAAGTCTACTAACTTGCTCTGGCTTTTAAGACCCATGCCAAAGGGAGCCTAAGGTGGGGCACCCTTCAATATTCAAGCAGGTGCCGGTAGCCCAATGCAGATGGTGCAAGCTCCTTGTCTGGAACTTTATTGGCCTTCCCTGTAAGCCAAGTTATTCAGCCTCTTTTCTCCACTTAATTTTCCTACTACACTATTTCTTCCTAATCTAATCTTATATTAATAAAAAAATAAGCTTTCCTCACCAACGCCATCTCTCCTTGGAATCACCCTGGTTCCACCGGGCCTGGACCCAGGCAAGTGGCTCCCGGAACAGGCTATTCAAAGGTAAGTTCCCCCAGCAATTAGGGTCATCAGCCCTATTGCCACCCCCTTGGAGCAAGTAGGGTCATCAGCCCTATTGCTCTGAACAACTAGGGTCATCAGCCCTGTAGTTCCCACAGTGTTGAGTTTTCGGGACGGATAGGACCCCACTCAGGGTGTCGTGGACCGCCCTGTAGGATAGACAGGGTGAGTAGGAGTGGGAACTGTTGAAGGGTTTAAGAGAAACCTGGTTCTCTAGAGGTTGAAAGAAACCTGCTTTCTTAGGGTTGAAAAGAAAACCCCCTTGCCAAAGGTAAAACCCTTGACGAGGCAGACTTTTCTATAAATCTTAATTTTCTCACACAGGTAATGAGTCAAAAGAGCGACAACTCTTTATAGAAGTAATTTAGCAACAGTTAAACAAAAGATAATTTAAAGATAAAATGTCTAGTGTTACAAGAGCAATGTCCTTGGTTTCCAGGAAAGGGATTTAGATACTTGGGTGAAGGTACAAAACAGCTAAAAACTTATTATACTTTGCATGAGCCAGAAAAAAAGTTCCTGCAAATGCTTTTGTTCTGTAGAATATGATTAGAAATGTTCTGGACCCCCGTCATGAGGCTGTTAGTTAGATAGCTTATGGGAGAGGCTATAGCGGAGGATGGTAGTGGGTCTCCACCTTCTACGCAGATCATATTTTCTGCCATTGGCAAAGAAAATGAGGGAGACTGTACTCTTCCTCCTTAGGAAGGAGAGTGCTTACAGGACGCAGTGACCAAGGGCCCTGGAGAGCCCCCTCCCTCTCTACACAAACCAAACCTTTAAAAAAAAATCTATCTTATTTAAGGAATCACTGCAACTTCTGCTTGCGCCTCCCTGGGGCTTAAGAATTCCCCACTGCATCCAAAGCCTCCCAGAACATTGCTTAAGGTTGAAAAGGATAGGGAGAATATTTTTGAGCAAAAGAGCTTTTAAAACAGAACCTGCTCCTTGCAAAAAATTCCCTTGGGGGTCCTCACCCAAGTGGGATGGGGGGGATAGAAAAGAAACACACACACACACAAAAAAAAAAAAAAAAGAGAGAAGGAGAAAAAGAAAGAAAAATAATCATAATAAGAAGGATTTTACAAATACAAAATGTTTCTCTTGAAGCCAAATAGAACATTTTTTGCTGGCAATGTCCTGCTAAACAGAGACAAAACTCCAATCAACCCCAGGTAGCAGCAGCAGCAGCAGCTCAGGACTAGACCTCAGCTCCACCATGGCAACAGTATTAACCCCTGATGAGCAACCCCTGGTTGCTCAGATTCCAATGGGAGCGGATAGCCCCCTGGCTGAGGGCATTGTAGCACTTGCGTTAGGGCGTAGCTTGCTTTCTTTTCAAACAATTTCGGTGATGTCTGGTGTAGTAGATTCTGATTATACTAAAGAAATTAAAGTTTTGATCTCGCCACCTGCTAAACCTGTGCAAATTAAGAAAGGGNGCGTTAGGGCGTAGGTTGCTTTCTTTTCAAACAATTTCGGTGGTGTCTGGTGTAGTAGATTCTGATTATACTAAGGAAATTAAAGTTTTAATCTCACAACCTGCTAAAGCTGTGCAAATTAAGAAAGGCCAAAGAATAGCACAGTTTTTGCTTTTACCTTATTATCAGACAGAAAAACCTTGACTTCTCAAGCTAAGAGCCCCAGAGGATTTAGATCTAGCTTTTTGGGTGCAGAAAATTACAGCTTCTAGGTCTTTAAAATATTTTTTAATTCAAGGAATAAAATGTCAGGGCTGTTAGACACTAGAGCAGACTTTTCTTGCACTGCTGAGAAAGACTGGCCCAGCTCCTGGCCAACACACATAGTATTGAAAATGAGTTTGTGGGATTAGAGAAAGTGGTATGCAGGATGGGAATGCTGCAGAGGAAGAGGTGAGAGAGCGTTTCAAACCTTGGCGAGTAGTGAGCTCCCTGTTGCTGGAAGTATTCAGGCAAAGATTAGATGGTTATTTGTCACCTAAAAGGCTATAGACCAGATTTGGGTTATAGAAAGATCACTGGAAAAGCTTATAAATATTTTGTGTAACAGCTCTTTACTTGCTTCTTATATTTAGGTTTGCCAAAATTTTAAAAACTGATAATGTCCCTTTAAAGCTGCAGAGAGATTGTTTACTAACTTTAAATGATTTCCAGAAATCATTAGGGGATATTAATTGGATATGCCCACATTTAAAACTGACTAGTGCAGATTTAAAACCTTTTGTTTGATTGCTTAAAAAATAATCCCAATCCCAGTTCTAGGAAAAGGTTGACTAGTGAGACAGAGTTGGCTTTTGTTAAAGTGAATGTGGCTTTAATGATCAATTAAGATTAATATTGCCAAAAGATGAGATTAAATTATTCTTGCCACAAAACGAGATGCTTGTGACAAGAAGGCCCATTGAGTCCATCTACCAGTGACCCCAAGAAAAATAGTTTTATCTTATCCCAGCTTGGTGGCACAATTAATTTAAAAAAGAAGAAAAAGAAGGGTGGAACTTTTAGAAAAGAAGTAGTAATTATAGTAATTCCATTCAATAAGGATCAACTGCAAGTCTTTTACAAAATAGTGATGATTGGCAAGTTGCTCTGATAGATTTCAAGGGTCAAATTTTGTTTCATTTGCCCTCAAGCCCCCACAATAGTTGAAAGTTCAAAAATATTAGATTGGCAGTTTGAGGATTCCTGTGGAACTTTCCCAACTCTATGTAGTTCCTTCGCTCCCCTTTACCCTATGGGGGAGGGACATGCTGTTTCAAATAAGAGTTGCTTGGAAAAGGATTTCTCAGTTTCTTAGTTATCAATAGGTGGTACAATTAACAATACTTCATATATTGAAGTAAATACATAATATAAATATATTTGCCTAATCACAGTTTGCCTAATTGGGTATGGGCATAAATAAAATATAATAAAGGTATACCTACTAGTGTTTTAAATTACTAGTGTTTTAAAGGATTACATATAAGGAACATAAACATGGGTTATACAAATATCAATGTTACAGTAACATCTGGAAGTGACAAGGTATAAATGTCTAAACTGGAAAAAACTTGAAACCCTCATGTTAATTCTTAAATGTAATATTTCTAACTTGTGACAAGACAGATTGGTAGGCAGCCATTTTTGTGTCTTAAAATAACTGGGGCATAGTTAAAACTTTATACATCAAATGATTGCTAAGGAGTGTTGCAGGTGAGATGTGGTTATTTTTAGTTTATTTGAAATGTCTTAAGGTGAGGGAAGGAGGGAGAGCAAATATTTAAAATTTGGAAGACCCTAAACCTTTTGATAAGAAATTGTAATTTTCATTTATGCTATCTTTAAGGATATAAAAGGTTGATAAATTGGTGTAGTTAAATTGAGCCATAACCCCTGGTGATCATGGGGACTGGTAATTAAACTTGCAAAAATAATAATAATAAGATCCTGAAGATTTTAATTGCATCAATTTCTGTATTTTATGTGCATTTAAAAACTGCAGTAAGTTGAATGGGTTAATCTTGTCTAATATAAGTAAATGAGTCTGTAGACTGTGATCTCCCCAAACTAAAGGGTACAGTACTTGGAATTGTGTTCTTTATGGTTGTAGTGTTGGTAAAGTACAAATATGCAGAAATATGATGGAATTACACAGTGCAAAAAAAAAGGGGGCAGTTATACCTAATTCTATTTATAGATCTATACTTAGTTAATTCGTATATAAATTAATGTGTATACTATATATATGCATATTGAATATATATTGTATATTTTTATATACATAGTGTGGATATTGCAGTAATATAATATGGATGTGGCTGATATTAATTGGTATAGATTGGCATGCTGTGATAGCATACGTTATATATACTGTATAATTATATTGTGTGTGTGTGTGACATATGTTATCACAATGCATTGGTTTGTGTTGGTTGGTATTAGTTGTGTACATGTTATATTGCTGCAACATATATATTAATTAATATATTAATTATAAAGATTAACTCAAGTATATTGATCTCTTAAATTGTTTAGTAAAGAGCCATCAAAACTTGTAATCCCATATAACAGAGAACAACTTGATGCTCTTCTAATGTTTGATGATGATTGGCAGATTGCTATAGGAAATTATTGTGGTCAAATCTTGCATCATTTACCCTCACATGCTTTGCTAATTCAGAAATTTTAAAAAAGGAGAAAATTTAATTATAGTTTTCCCCATCAGATTTTACAACATGTTCTCTTTAAAATAAATGAAATGCTGATTCGTCTGGAACAATAAAACGTCAAAACGTTGGTAAAGTGAAAAGACCTCCTCTCCAGACAGTAATAAAAAGATCCCGACCCAAAATTAACTGCCGGTCGAGGAAGTGCTTATATTTTTTCCGCAGGACGCAGATTCACCAATTTGGATCCCGGACAGACTGATTCGCCACAAAAGAAAAAGGGAACTCCTCTGCCTCTGCCCCTGCTGCCCGACACAGCCAGGTGCCAGGAACCGCAGGCGTGGCCAGCCTGACTGACTGACTGTTCCCAGTGCACAGAAATCGAAGCCGCTTGGCCGCCGCTGGAACCAACGCCATTTCAGCGGACGGTGGGGTGAGGGCCGCCGCTCACGCAGGCAGGAGAGACAAGATAAACACTGAGATCCCAGCGGGACTGACAGCAGCTGCAGCACGAACTCCAACCAGAAAATGACTCTATTTACTCTATTTTGGCTTGTTTATCCTCTCCTTATGTTTTTCTTTTCACCAATGATTCCNTCAGCGGACGGTGGGGCGAGGGCCGACGCTCACGCAGGCAGGAGAGACAAGATAAACACTGAGATCCCAGCGGGACTGACAGCTGCTGCAGCGCAAACTCCGGCCAGAAAATGACTCTATTTACTCTATTTTGGCTTGTTTATCCTCTCCTTATGTTTTTCTTTTCACCAGTGATTCCGGAAAACTTTATGTACAAATGGACCTAATGTAGTGACTTGTGAACAATGTATGCTTTCATCTTGTTTAACTCCTCAAAATAATGTTTGCTCTTTTGTTGCTTTAAAAACGTCCTGTAACTAACTGTAACAACTTATTGATATGATACTTATGTTCTTGCTGTGTAACAACAGCTGTTATTGTTACTGTGGCAGCAATACATTGACTCAAACAAGTGCAAATGCCCAATATGTTGAAAAATCATATTTTAGGTGTTTGGAACAGCTCAGATATTAGCTTAGACTTAGGGAAACTTCATAATCAGATCCAGACCTTGGAACACTCCCAATTAGATTTTACCGCCGCAGGAGAAGCCAATGACTTTTTCCACACCATCTCTGACTCCATTTCTGGGAAGACTATTCTGTCTCCTGTTTCTAGTTATGTTGCTGTGGGTGCCATAATCTTGCCCCTCGTAATCATTCTTCCTTGTACTGTCAGGATTCTTTGGTAGGGCATTTGGAATCTCGTGACCGTACTGCACCTGATTATTTAAAAATAAAAATAAAAAGGGGGAAGATGCCGGGAGCCAGCGTGAGGAATCCTGCCTGTGACAAGGTCATGAGGAAGGAAGCCTGACAAAATGCAAGGACGTGATCAGGCTTCAGGGGTTCCACCTGGAATTTCCTGAGCATGTACCCCCAAAACCAAAAATCTGCTGGCCTTTGCACTCTGCTTTTCCACTCTTCTGACACACTCTGGAAAAAGTCAAGTCAGGGCTTTAGTCTTCTGCATTTGAAAGGGAGGTTTCAGTTAAACCCCCTCTGATAGCTCTCTAGCTTGCCTAAAAGGTTTCCCTGGACCTCTTACAGTTTGTGTATTGCTTACAGCCCCCCGAGCTGTGAGAGGCACAAAGCTTAAAAGCATCTTAAAGATGCAGAGCCTTTTCTAAAAAATTAAAAATTATATTGGTAGAGGGTTTTCACTGTTGACTCAATGACTGCTGCCAGGCCTCCATAGTCTTTATCTTTTAGGCACCTGGGAGGATTTTTTTTTTTTTAAGAAATTTATTGTTATTATTATTATTATTATTTTTTACTTTATTTTACCTTACAATATCATATTGGATGTTAATCAAAGTAAACGGGATATGGAAAAAGATATATAGTAGTTTTGATGTTAGCAACACTAGATTTTGAGTTAATTACTTTTCTTGTTATATATCACTGCTCTCTTCTTGAGTCCTTGCTATGTAAGAATGTAGTTTTATTTAGTGCTGAGAGTGGCACCAGATTTTGGGAAGATCAACACAAAGAAGTCTTCTGGTTGACAAACCCTTATCAGAAAAAAGGCTGTAAAATGTTAATTGGCTGTAAAATGTTAATATAGCCCTCTGGCTATAACATGATGTAAATCAACTAGGACTGTGTATACAACTAGGTATGCAGAGAGAAAAGCCTGGTTTTGATAAGAGTCAAGGCTGCTGATGCTGCATAATTTTGTACTACCCATTGATCTCTATGTACAATTAAAAAGGTATAAAAAGCATCTCTGGACAATAGGGGCCGGGCCAGTCATTGGACTGGTTTCCCCCGTGTCTCCTCTTTAGTCTAACTTCAGGCTGAATTCCCATCTGGAGCAGGGTGGCTCACCAAGTCTACTTATGTGCCCTGGCTTTTAAGACCCGTGAGAAAGGGATCCTAAGGCGGGGCACCCTTCGATATTCAAGTGGGTGCTGGTAGCCCAACGCAGATGGTGCAAACTCCTTGTCTGGATCTTTATTGGTCTTCCCCGTAAGCCAAGTTATTCAGCCTCTTTTCTCCACTTAATTTTCCTACTACACTATTTCTTCCTAATCTAATCTTATATTAATAAAAAAATAAGTTTTCCTCGTCAATGCCATCTCTCCTTGGAATCACTCTGGTTCCACCGCGGCTGGACCCCGGCACTCCTGAGCCCACATCATGGTCCCTGCACTGAACCAAGCGGGTTCCAGCCTTTGTGTATGAACTCAGGAAACACTCCTGAGCCCGCATCTCCATCCCTGCCATGAACCAGACTGGGTCCTGCACATATTCAAGGCCCTGACCAACATAGCTGGGCCTGTATCTGACTCTCATTCTAATCCCCGGCCTTATTCGAGCTACCAGCAAGCAATCCTGAGCCAAAAAGTAGCTCCATGTATCGGAACTATGGTGGGTACCACCATCGTTCAATCCCCCAGAAAACACTTGCAAACTCACACCCCACTCGCTTCACTGAACCGGGCTGGGTCATCTACTTGCACAGTTCAGTTCAGTTCAGTCGCTCAGTCGTGTCCGACTCTTTGCGACCCCATGAATCGCAGCACACCAGGCATCCCTGTTCATCACCATCTCGCGGAGATCACTCAGACTCACATCCATCGAGTCAGTGATGCCATCCAGCCATCTCATCCTCGGTCGTCTCCTTCTCCTCCTGCCCCCAATCACTCCCAGCATCAGAGTCTTTTCCAATGAGTCAACTCTTCGCATGAGGTGGCCAAAGTACTGGAGTTTCAGCTTCAGCATCATTCCTTCCAAAGAAATCCCAGGGTTGATCTCCTTCAGAATGGACTGGTTGGATCTCCTTGCAGTCCAAGGGACTCTCAAGAGTCTTCTCCAACACCACACTTCAAAAGCATCAATTCTTCAGTGATCAGCCTTCTTCACAGTCCAACTCTCACATCCATACA
>SJYH01008003.1:13635-30412 GCA_006408735.1 Sylvicapra grimmia | reverse complement strand
TCAGACTCCATAAATATCAAAAGGGTATATCATTGTCCCACCTCTGCTTGTTTTCCTTTTGAGGATCAAAAGGCTGAGTAAAAACAGATTTCCTAAAAGAAGCATTATCATATACAGAGAAGCCTGGAAATCATAAATGATGTGAGCAACTTCCCTTGATCATGACAGGAAGTCTACATATGTAATCTTTGTAGTGAATAAACATCTTCAATTCCTAGTACTATATCATCCAATTCCAGGAAAACATTATCATAATATGAAATAGATTAGAAAGTGAATAGCAGTCAGAACTTTCTGGCAAAGAGAAACACTAGGTTTTGCCTCCTGAGCTGGGGCAGCCTGGCTTAGTGGGAAAAGCAGCTATAAGGTGGTCCTGGGCTCAGCTCAAGGTGCCTGTGTCACTCTGAGAAAGTTACTAAATGTCTCTGAAACTCAACTCCTTTTGTTTTCTTTGGTTGTCATAGGAATTTCTACATATGTACATATGTGTGTTTTCTGTGAGTGTTCATATTTATACATATACTTTTCCCAAATGAGTAAACCTCAGTTCCTCTGAACATGTAATGAAAATATCGCTTCGTTCTCAAGGGTGGCATCCTATTTAAATGAGACAATGTATTTTTAGCACTTTTCTCCATCCCACAAGCCCTCTCTTTATTTAGTAACTGTAGGCCTATACCGATAGGGTGCTGGTCCTTACCTCCAGCCCCAGCTCCCCTCTTGTGTGTCTTTTTAGGGCCCTTCCAACTCCCAGCCAGGAAGCTAGCGGTTGTTCAAGAGTCTCCCCTTCCTTCCTTCCACTGGCTCCTAACTCATGTCTGAGTTGTCAGATGCATCTACTCTGAGATTCCCCTGATTTATATGGCTTTCACACTGTATGCTAACCCCCACTGGTGAATGCCCAATAACGTAAAGTTCTCTTGAGGAAAGGAATTGTAGTTTTATCTCTGGCAGGATATCTACGGATCTGAAGTGAAACAGAAGAGGAGCACAATAGCTCAATAAATCCCAGTTTGTTCTCTCCCTGTTCCTGACTATGATCAAGATGCTGACGTGTGTGGCTTTCCTGCTGCTGGCTCTTATCTTGTCAACTCTTGTAGGACTGGTTCCCTTGAGTGGGGGGATCTGGTGGGTTCCATGATCTTCCCACCACCTGCAACAACAGGGACCATGGAGAGAGTACTGCAACCCTTATTTTCCAGAGGAGACCCTAAAGTAAAAGGCATTCGAATCTCTGGCATGAGGTTAAACAGTGAGTGAGAAGGAGAATGCGATTGATCTCAGATCTGGCTGATGCCAGAAGTCACCTAAGGATTACATTCTGTTCCCTTCTCAAATACATCTGATCAGTTACTGGAGGGAGCCCCCATCTTATGCCCTTTTGTCTATAAGCTTCCCTCTCTAGACATTGCTATTGCATTTGATTGGTGCTACTGGTCCCATTTCCAAAGCACTGAGGTCCATGATTTGCCAAACGGGGCAGAGATCTCTCTTTCTTTTGTGCATTAAACTCTATCAGAGGAGTATTAAATCTCCTTATATCTCAGTGTCCTATAAAAAGTTTCATGAGATGGTCTTTACCGAAGGGCAGAAACTCATTAGGTAAGGCATAGCTGGCATCTACCCTGATAGGCTGGTTGTCTGTTCTGTTTCATCCATGCTTGTACCATACCAAGTGTTTAATATTTTGACTATCACTTCTACTTCCAGAGCTATTGAAAGTGAAAGTGTTAGTCACTCAGTCATGTCTGTCTCTGTGTGACCCCTTGGGCTGCAGCTTGCCAGGCTCCTCTGTCCTTGGAATTCTCCAGGTAAAAGTACTGGAGTGGGTTGCCATTTCCTTCTCCAGGGGATCTTCCTGACCCAGGCATCGAACCCAGGTCTCCTGCATTGCAGGCAGATTCTTTAGCATCTGACCAGGGAAGCCTATTGAAATATAGATCCAATTTTTAAAAGTGGATAAATTGCTTTAATATAAGCTAAATGCAATTTTAAATAAATTGACACATTTTAAATTTAACATTAACAATTTGAAATATATTATATATATTAATACACATATATGTTTTGGTTTTTTGATATGTACATTTATATGCATACATATGTGCATATTTGTTTTGAAGTCTCTCTCTTTGGCTGTCTAATAGTTTTATAGTTAACACCATACCACCTCCTAAAATTTTGGTCCATAACTAAATGTACTGATGGTGCTTAGAGGCTCCTGCAACACTAGAACAATCCAGGGAGCAATTCTACTAACTTCTTGGTAGCAAGACTGTGCCTTGGTCTTCCTACTTGACCAGCTTCTCAACTTCCTATAAAGCTATAGTTCCAGGCAGCAGTCAAGCAGCAGTTTTACTCAGCTTCCATCTATAAAGGTGTGTGAGTATAAAATAGAGTACAAAAAGGAGTATAAAATGCCATAGGTAGAAGGTTGTGAGTAACATGAAGTGTTTGTAAATATCAAGAGAGGAACAGGTGAGTAAACCACAGTTTGTGCACACAATGAAGTACACACAGCCACAAAAATGGTAAGTAAAATCTCCAAATACTGATACGACACAATTTTCTGGATATATAGATATACGAAAAAAGCAAGGTATGGAACAGTACACATGGTATCTATATTTTGTATAAGAAAGAGAGGTAAATAAGAATTTATGTGGTTGTAAGAAGAGATTTAGAGGGATAAGCAACAAATAAATAAAAATGATTTCCTAAAGAGGCGAGGAAGTGGGAAATGGTGTAAACATAAGAATTCCTTGTATTATATCATAAAATGCTGTAGTTTTGATTTTTTATTTATGTAAAACTTATCTATATAAAATGATTTATATAAGATTTATGGAAGATAAAATTGTAACAAAACACCACCAATTACAAAAAGTGTGTGTGTGGTGGGGGGAGGGGGAGGGCAAAGATGCTTCAAGTCACGAACCTAGTTCTAGTTCTTTCTCTTTGTGGCACTAAAATCCCAGCACCACTGCCTTCCTCCTGGCTTGCGGCTCAACAGGCCCACAGCGGCAGACCCACTTATGTGCTGGTCCTGATTCAGGGAAAGGATAACTGCTTTGGGGCCCATTCCTTTTTGGTTCTCTTTCCTTTTGTTTTAATCCTTATTATTGAAAATTCCTTTAAAAATATTTCTTTTCCTGCCTTAGAAACTCTAGCATATTCAGGATAATTAAATATTTCTTGGATGATTAAACATTAGAACAAAGTTTCTAAACCTTTGTTTTCTGTACATAGTATCATATTTCATTGATTTAATATGTCATTGCTTGTAAAATGTACTATAATTTAATATACCATTAAGAAGTGCTGTGAATTAAACTGACACATTTTCTTATATACTTTAAAAGCTCTTAAAATGTGAAAAAAATGTGCATCTCGGAGTAGATAAGATATAGAGATATAGAGGCAGACTTGGGTATTGAAAAATGAATTAAATGTGTACTCCCCAAGGCGTTCCAAGAAGCGAAAGGAAATGTTTGCCTCGAGTAATGCCGAGTGCATGGTAGGTACTTGATGAATGCTTGTGAGAGAATAAAGTCTTCTTAGCTGCATTGGATGGCCACTAAAATATAAGAGGAAGTATGTAAAAATTGTTTTTTAAAAATTGCTAAGTGAAAGTGAAAGTGAAGTCGCTCAGTCGTGTCCGACCCTCAGCGACCCCATGGACTGCAGACTTCCAGGTTCCTCCATCCATGGGATTTTTCAGGCAAGAGTACTGGAGTGGGGTGCCATAAACATAGACTATATCTAGGCTGTGCTATAACATAAAGCATAAAAAGAGAACAAAAAATAATGAGGACAATATAGTCCAGCACTTGAATACTTTATACTCTGATGAAAGAAAGAAATGTTAACATAGTTTGACATCGGAGCGAGGTCAGGACTGGAGTGATCCAGCCAGGAAAACCAAGATGTGTTTAGAGAGATAAGAGGAAACAATGGAAAGCGAGTTTGTCACTGAAGCTGGATTTATACGGATGGTTTTAAGAAGGAAGGAACCATCACTGTTGTCCAACTGCTGAGAGATGGAACAAGATGAAAACTGGAAATGTTACCAAATTTGGCAGTTGGGAGGTCATCAGTAACTTCTAATAAAGTAATTTCAGGAAAATGATTGGAGCAGATATCAGATTATAATAAGTAGATGAGTAAATGCAAGAGTTTACTTAGAAATAGCTTCTGAGGAAGGACAGGAAGAGACAGGGAGAAAATAGAAAGGGCAGAAATGGAATCAATGAATGCAGGAGGGGAAATAGAGAGAGAAACATGGAAACAAAGCAAAGGCCTGGATGTCTAGATGCAGTAGAAGGCAGCTTGGGGAGGCAGAGAACAGCCAAGGCATAGAGCAGATCTGATATCCTAGAGACGGTGTGGAATCAGGCAGTCTTTCCTTCAACTCCTAGTTCCTTACTGTATGAACTTGGGCAAGTTACTTCACCTTGGCCCTTCAGATACCAAGGAAAAATCCTAAGAAAGGAAACAGACACGCCAAAAACACTCAACAGTAAATATGATACATTCCTTGTTTTTTTTTTCCTCCTTATAATTTTAATGTAGGCTGATGACACAAGTCCAAGCATAATTCTAGGAAAGAATCTTACAAGGGAACAAAATGACTGTTTTTAAGTGCATTGCTCTCTGACAGTTTGGCTTTTGTACCTAGAGATGGAATTAGAAGTGGATTTTATCCTGAGTGCCAAGACTGATGAAATGCCAATGATCGCCTGAGGCACAGGTTGGAAAAAACACAGCAACAGTCAAGACTTGGCTTAAGAAAGGATTAAAGAAGGTGTCTAGTGGCTTGGAATAGACAGTACAAGAGTTCAGTTCAGTTCAATTGCTCAGTTGTGTCCGACTCTTTGCGACCCCGTGGACTGTAGCACACCAAGCCTCCCTGTCCATCACCAAGTCCCGGAGTTTACTCAAACTCATGTCCATTGAGTCAATAATGTCATCCAATGCTCTCATCCTCTGTCGTCTCCTTCTCCTCCTGCCTTCAATCTTTCCCAGCATGAGGGTCTTTTCCAAAGAGTCAATTCTTCATATCAGGTGGTCAAAGTATTGGAGTTTCAGCTTCAACATGAGTCCTTCCAATGAATATTCAGGACTGATTTCCTTTAGGATGGACTGGTTGGATCTCCTTGCAGTCCAAGGGACTCTCAAGAGTCTTCTCCAACACCACAGTTCAAAGGCATCAATTCTTAGGTGCTCAGCTTTCTTTATAGTCCAACTCTCACATCCACACATGACTACTGGAAAAACCATAGCTGTGACTAGACGGACCTTTGTTGGCAAAGTTTCATGTCTCTGCTTTTCAAAAAGCTGTCTCAGTTGGTCGTAACTTTTCTTCCAAGGAGTAAGCATCTTTTAATTTCATGGCTGCAGTCACCATCTGCAGTGATTTTGGAGCCCAGAAAAATGCAGTCTGTCATTGTCTCCATTGTTTCCCCATCTATTTGCCATGAAGTGATGGGACCAGATGCCATGATTTTAGTTTTCTGAATGTTGAGTTTTAAGCCAACTTTTTCACTCTCCAGTTTCACTTTCATCAAGAAGCTCTTTAGTTCTTCGCTTTCTGCCATAAGTGCAGTGTCATCTGCATATCTGAGGTTATTGATATTTCTCCCAGCAATCTTGATTCCAGCTTGTGTTTCATCCAGTCTGGCATTACACATGATGTACTCTGCATATAAGTTAAATAAGCAGGGTGACAATATACAGCCTTGACACACTCCTTTCCTGATTTGCAACCAGTCTGTTGTTCCATGTCCAGTTCTAACTGCTGTTTCTTACCCTGCAAACAGATTTCTCAGGAGTCAGGTCAGGTGGTCTGGTATTCCTATCTCTTGAAGAATTTTCCAGTTTGTTGTGATCCACAGAGTCAAAGGCTTTGGCGTACTCAATAAAGCAGATTTTTTTTGGAACTCTCATGCTTTTTNAATATTCAGGACTGATTTCCTTTAGGATGGACTGGTTGGATCTCCTTGCAGTCCAAGGGACTCTCAAGAGTCTTCTCCAACACCACAGTTCAAAGGCATCAATTCTTAGGTGCTCAGCTTTCTTTATAGTCCAACTCTCACATCCACACATGACTACTGGAAAAACCATAGCTGTGACTAGACGGACCTTTGTTGGCAAAGTTTCATGTCTCTGCTTTTCAAAAAGCTGTCTCAGTTGGTCGTAACTTTTCTTCCAAGGAGTAAGCATCTTTTAATTTCATGGCTGCAGTCACCATCTGCAGTGATTTTGGAGCCCAGAAAAATGCAGTCTGTCATTGTCTCCATTGTTTCCCCATCTATTTGCCATGAAGTGATGGGACCAGATGCCATGATTTTAGTTTTCTGAATGTTGAGTTTTAAGCCAACTTTTTCACTCTCCAGTTTCACTTTCATCAAGAAGCTCTTTAGTTCTTCGCTTTCTGCCATAAGTGCAGTGTCATCTGCATATCTGAGGTTATTGATATTTCTCCCAGCAATCTTGATTCCAGCTTGTGTTTCATCCAGTCTGGCATTACACATGATGTACTCTGCATATAAGTTAAATAAGCAGGGTGACAATATACAGCCTTGACACACTCCTTTCCTGATTTGCAACCAGTCTGTTGTTCCATGTCCAGTTCTAACTGCTGTTTCTTACCCTGCAAACAGATTTCTCAGGAGTCAGGTCAGGTGGTCTGGTATTCCTATCTCTTGAAGAATTTTCCAGTTTGTTGTGATCCACAGAGTCAAAGGCTTTGGCGTACTCAATAAAGCAGATTTTTTTTGGAACTCTCATGCTTTTTCGATGATCCAGTGGCTGTTGGCAATTTGATCTCTGGTTCCTCTGCCTTTTCCAAATCCAGCTTGAACATCTGGAAGTTCATGGTTCATGTACTGTTGAAGCCTGGCTTGGAGAATTTTAAGCATTACTTTGCTAGTGTGTGAGATGAGTGCAATTGTGTGGTAGTTTGAGCATTCTTTGGCATTGCCTTTCTTTGGGATTGGAATGAAATCTGACCTTTTCCAGTCCTGTGGCCACTGCTGAGTTTTCCAATTTTGCTAGTATATTGAGTGCCACACTTTCACGGCATCATCTTTCAGGATTTGAAATAGCTCAACGTGAACTCCATCACCTCCTCTAGCTTTGTTCATAGTGATACTTCCTGAGGCTCACTTGACTTTGCATTCCAGGATGTCTGGCTCTAGGTGAGTGATCACACCATCACGATTATCTGGGTTTGAAGATCTTTTTTGTATAGTTCTTCTGGGTATTCTTGCCACCTCTTCTTAACATCAGTATAAAATATTATATCAATATAAGAGTAGTGACACAAATTTGCTGACCCTGAACCAGAGGGGACTGTGGACTATGTATCTATCAGTTCTCCATCAATGATATTGAGCTTTCTGATAAGCATTGACTTTTAAAGATTTCAGTGTACATTCTCTAAGAAGTACACATACTCTACATTGTACATTAAGGGTAGAAACATAAATTGCAGCAGGTAGCTATAGTAAGTAGGTTTGACATCCCTTTATGAAATATATGTGATCAGGATACAGTTACTAATTTAATAGAGGCCATCTCGACCTGCTTATAGAGGAGGATCATGGAAATATCTGAGGCAAAATCAAAATCTTCCTTGGGAAAAATTCTGGGTACACTGTAAGACATGGAGAAAAAGGAGATCAAGGTCCCAATGCTATTTATACAAAGGTCATGATCATTTTATCATGAAAACTTTTTAAAGTCACTGTTGCTAATCTTGCTCTACTCCAAAGAAGTACTCATAGTATATGTACCTTTAAGCAATGAAACATCGTGGCTGAATCTTATAGGATAGTAAATTTCATATATATGAATTTCATATATATATGTAAATTTCATATATATATAGGTAAATTTCATATACATGTATGTATGTATATGTATACATATGGGGGCTTCCCAGGTGGTGCTAGCGATATAGAATCTGCCTACCAATGCAGGAGACATGGGTTCAATCCCTGGGTTGGGAAGATCCCCTGGAGGAGGGCATGGCAACCCACTCCAGTATTCTTGCTTAGAGAATCCCATAGACAGAGGAGCCTGGTGGGCTACAGTCCATAGGGTTGCAAAGATTTGGACACAACTGAAGCAACTTAGCACACACATACATATATATATATGAATTATATATAATGTTTTAAAATAGTGATACCATGTTTTCAAATAAATCTTGATTTCCAATATAGGTAAAGTAAAATCATTTCAGCTAAAGAGGAGGTAGATCGAACCATGTTGATGTATGGCAAAACCAATACAGTATTATAAAGTAAAATAAAAAAAATAAAATTAAAAAAAAGGAAAAAAAAATAAAATAAAAAAAAAGAGGTGGTGGAGGGGTTGAGCTTTCTGGAGCTCACCCTCTCTTAAGGCCAGGCCTAAGATCGTCAAGATACATGACTTGAAAGCCCTGCTATAAGAGTAACTAGTTTATGAAATATACCTTAGGTCACTAGAGAAATTAATTGGCTATATTATAATGATAATCTTTATGAATAGCTAAAATGTTGGAGATGTTTATAAAAATACGATTGTTTTTAATTTATTCAACTAAGGTAATTACAATAATTAAAATACATTTCCCAGAATCTGGATTCCTCGGTCTTTAACAAAACTATGTAGCAGCGTGGAGAGTTAACTTCAGTATAAGGAATTCTGTGTCCGGACCAGTCCCAGTCCCAGGCTTCCCTTCAGCTGATTGGCTTGCTGTTTCTAACATGTTCTCTCTTGAGAATGGTACTCGATGGTCCAGGAAAGCTGCAGGAATTTCAGTCTTCACATCTGCATTCCAGGCAGCAGGAAGGGAAAAAGGAAGAACAAAGCGACTCTTCTTTTAGACGCTTCCTAGAAAGCCAACCCAGTTCAGTTCAGTTGCTCAGTCGTGTCCGACTTTGCAATCCCATGAATTGCAGCACGCCAGGCCTCCCTGTCTATCAACAACTCCCGGAGTTCACTCAAACTCATGTCCATCGAGTCGGTGATGCCATCCAGCCATCTCATCCTCTGTTGTCCTCTTCTCCTCCTGCCCTCAATCTCTCCCAGCATCAGAGTCTTTTCCAATGAAAAGTAACTCTTCTTTTAGAAGCTTCCTAGAAAGCCAACCTAACTATTCCTTAAAACCCAAAAGCCAAAATTTAATCATGTGGCCACACCTAGTTACAAAGGCTTGTGTGTTACCCTTTAGTAGGATAGATTTATACATTCACATCCACACATTACCGCTGTCAACTAAAGAACATCCAGTAACAGTAACTTCTAGGCCGACTCAACATACCTTTGTACTACTTCTGTACCATATATGTATATGATGTGTGAATATATATATATACACACATATGCACCTTCTTTCACCATTACCTTCAGGCAACTACTGATCAGTTTTACTTCAAGGTGTCATGCAAATGGAATCATACAGCATGATTTGAGATTTTCTGCTTTCACTTAGTGTAATGCCTCTGAGAGATTCACTGAAGTTGTTGCATTTGTCAGTAATTCATTTTTTTAAACTGCAAAATAGTATTCCACATTATGAATGTACTCCAGTTTCTTTTTTCCATTCACTTGTTTAAGAGCCTTTGAACTGTTTCTAGATTTGGCAATTATAACAGAGCTGCTATTTGTATGTATGTTTTTGAGTGAACATAAATTTGCATCCATGCCTGTATTTTAATTATGAGATCACATACAAGGACATTATGTGTCAATATGTTCTCTTACCACATGAACTTTAGGCACCTCCAAGATTTTGCCTGATCCAAAGCAAGCATCACAGTGTTAAGAGAGTACAATCCCTGACCTGTGTTTGAATCTCAGCTCTACTGTTTAATAGTGGGGTGACATAGGGCAAGTTACTTACTACCTCTATGCCTCAGTTTCCCCCACCCTGGAAAATGGAAGCAGCTGTCAAAACCTGCACATTGGTTCCTTGACCTGGGGAGTCAGGCTATTACATGGAAAAGGCCAAGTGGAAACCACTAGACCTACTTCTATCCAGGAAAATAGTAAACCAAAAGGAATGCTGCATTACTGGAGGGATTGTAGAGATTAGTTGCACCATCAACGATATGGAAGATATAGGAGTGGTTATTCCTACCACATTCCCATTTAACTCTCCTATCTGGCCTATATAGAAGACAGATGGATCCCGGAAAATGACAGAGGATTACCATAAGCTTAACTGGGTGGTGACCTCACTGACAGCTGCTGTACCAGATGTGGTTTCAATGCTTAAGCAAATTAACACATCCTCTGGTATATAGCTATTAATCTAGCAAATGCCTTTTTCTCTATCCCTGTTAATAAGACCCACAAGAAGCAGTTTGTTTGCAGCAAATACACCTTCACTATCCCACCTAAGAAGTATGTCAATTCACCAGCTGGGAATCACAAATGAGTTTGCAGGATCTTGCTCTCTTTTTTCTTTCACAAGCTATTACACTAGTTCATTACATTGATGACATCATGCTGATTGGACCTAGTAAGCAAGAAGTAGTAACTACTTCATACTTAAACTGGTAAGGCATTTACGTGTCAAAGTGTGAGAAATAAGTCTGACACAAATTCAGGGGCTTTCTACCTCAGTGAAATTTCTAGGGACCCCAGTGGTGTGGTGCATATTAAGATATCCCTCCTAAAAATGAAGAAGAAGTGAAATCGCTCAGTCGTGTCCGACTCTTTGTGACCCTGTGGACTATAGCCTGCCAGGCTCCTCTGTCCATGGGATTCTCCATGCAAGAATACTGGAGTGGGTTGCCATTTCCTTCTGCAGGACATCTTCCCGACCCAGGGATCGAACCAGGGTCTCCCGCATTGGAGGCAGATGCTTTAACCTCTGAACCACAAGGATAAACTATTGCATCTGGCTCCTACAACTGAAAAAAGAGGCACAGTGCCTAGCAGGCTTTGGATTTTGGTGGAAACAGCCCACATTTGGGTTATTTCAACCTACTTACCAACTGACTCAAAAAGCCATTAGTTTTGAATGAGACCCAGCATAAGGGAAAGCTGCACAGCAAGTCCAGACAGCTGTGCAAGCTACTCCACCACACAGGCCTCGGGGTCCGGCAGACCCAGAGATGCTCGACATGTCAGTCACGGGTGGGGATGCACGAGGCTCCGACTGAACCACAGCTCAAACCCTCAGGATTTTAGAGCAAAGCCCTGACATCGTCTATAGATTACTACTCTCCTTTTGGGAAATAGCTCTTGGCCTGCCACTGGACTTCAATAGAGACTGGATGCTTACCAATGGGCCACCAAATTACCACGAGACTTGAACTGCCCATCACGAACTGGAAATTACCTGATTTATGAGGAGGTACACAGCACTTCAAAAGAACTCCTTGAGTCTTCTAATTGTCACAGACAGAAATCTTGGGAAAAAATATGGAAATGGTATTAGGATAACGATGGAAAGAATACGAAGTTGAATCAGGCCTTTGCACTTGGACTGGAACACGACATTGCTTCTTGGGCCTTCAAACTGCAGATCTGGAGACGCCTCAGCCTCCGTAACTATATAAACTCATTCTTTATAAAACATATCTTTCATATACATACATTTATATATATATATATATATCTGGTTTTGTTTCTCTGCAGAACACTGACTAATACAAGCAAGTAACATAATATCCATATGACTCAATTTCTGCATCCTGGAAAACTGGGATAATCAGCATTCTATCTTCCAGAGTTGTAAGGATTTTAAAAAGTTGATACACAAAGTTTGCTGGAGTCAAAGCAGTATCTTACACATTTTCATATCCTTTACACCTAGTAAAGTTTATGGCAGAATGAAGATTTCAAAACTATTTGTCAAATAGATGATTTATCAATTTTAAAAATAATCCTAATGTATATAACTGTATCATTTATTATTTTTTACTCAACAAATATTTATGACTATCTACTATGTTCAGTTATTATGCTAGGCCCTGGGCTCAGATCATGAAAGCCTTATTGCCAAATTCAGACTTAAAGAAAGTAGGGAAAACCACTAGACCATTCAGGTATGACCTAAATAAAATCCCTTATGATTACACAGTGAAAGTAACAAATAGATTCAAGGGATTAGACCTGATAGACAGAGTCCCTGAAGAACTATGGACAGAGGTTCCTGATTTTGTACAGGAGGCAGTGATAAAGACCATCCCCAAGAAAAAGAAATGAAAAAAGGCAAAATGGTTGTCTGAGGGGCCTTACAAATAGCTGAGAAAAGAAGAGATGCTAAAGGCAAAGAAGAAAAGGAAAGATATACCCATTTGAATGCACAGTTTCAAAGAATAGCAAGGAGAGATAAGAAAGCCTTCCTCAGTGATTAATACCAAGAAATAGAGGAAAATAATAGAATGGGAAAGACTAGAGATCTCCAAGAAAATTAGAGATACCAAGAGAACATTTCATGCAAAGATGGGCACAATTAAGGACAGAAATGGTATAGATCTAAGAGAAGCAGAAGATGCTAAGAAGAGGTGGCAAGAATACACAGAAGAACTATACAAAAAAGATCTTCACGACCCAGAAAACCATGATGGTGTGATGACTCACCTAGAGCCAGACATCCTGGAATGCAAAGTCAAGTGTGCCTTAGGAAGCATCACTATGAACAAAGCTAGTGGAGGTGATGGAATTCACGTTGAGCTGTTTCAAATCCTGAAACATGCTGTGAAAATGTGGCATGCAATATGCTAACAAATTTGGAAAACTGCAGTGGCCACAGGATTGGAAAAGGTCAGTATTCATGCCAATCCCAAAGAAAGGCAATGCCAAAGAATGCTCAAACTACCGCACAATTGCACTCATCTCACATGCTAGCAAGGAGAAGGCAATGGCAACCCACTCCAGTACTCTTGCCTGGAAAATCTCATGGGCAGAGGAGCCTGGTGGGCTGCAGTCCTTGGGGTCGCTAAGAGTCAGGCACCACCGAGCAACTTCACTTTCACTTTTCACGTTCATGCTTTGGAGAAGGAAATGGCAACCCACTTCAGTATTCTTGCCTGGAGAATCCCAGGGACAGAGGAGCCTAGTGGGCTGCCGTCTATGGGGTCGCAGAGAGTCAGACACGACTGAAGCGACTTAGCAGCAGCAGCAGCACAAGCTAGCAAAGCAATGCTTAAAATTCTCCAAGCCAGACTTCAATAGTACATGAACCATGAACTTTCAGATGTTCAAGCTGGATTTAGAAAAGGCAGAGAAATCAGAGATCAAATTGCCAACATCCACTGGATCAAAAAAGCATGAGAGTTCCAAAAAAAATCTGCTTTATTGAGTACGCCAAAGCCTTTGACTGTGTGGATCACAACAAACTGGAAAATTCTTCAAGAGATGGGAATACTAGACCACCTGACCTGACTCCTGAGAAATCTGTATACAGGATAAGAAGCAACAGTTAGAACTGGACATGGAACAACAGACTAGTACCAAATGGGGAAAGGAGTACATCAAGTCTGTATATTGTCACTCTGCTTATTTAACTTACATGCAAAGTACATCATGCACAATGCCAGGCTGGATGAAGCACAAGCTGGAATCAAGATTGCCGGGAGAAATATCAATAACCTCAGATATGCAGATGACACCACCCTTATGGTAGAAAGTGAAGAAAAACTAAAGAGCCTCTTGATGAAAGTGAAAGAGGAGAATGAAAAAGTTGGTTTAAAACTCAACATTCAGGAAACTAAGATCATGGCATCATGTCAAATAGATGGGGAAATAATGCAAACAGTGACAGACTTTGGTTTTTTTTTGGCTCCAATATCACTGCAGATGGTGACTGTAGCCATGAAATTAAGACACTTGCTCCTTGGAAGAAAAGTTATGACCAACCTAGACAGCATCTTAAAAAGCAGAGACATTACTTTGCCAACAAAATAGTCTGTCTCGTGAAAGCTATGGTTTTTCCAGTAGTCATGTATGGATGTGAGAGTTGGATTATAAAGAAAGCTGAGTGCCTAAGAATTGATGCTTTTGAACTGCGGCGTTGAAGACTCTTGAGAATCCCTTGGACTTCAAGGAGGTGCAACCTGTCCATCCTAAAGGAAATCAGTCCTCAATACTCATTGGAAGGACTGATGCTGAAGCTGAAACTCCAATACTTTGCCCATCTGATGTGAAAAACTGACTCACTGGAAAAGACCCTGATTTTGGGAAAGACTGAAGGCCAGAAGAGAAGGGGACAACCAAGGATGAGGTGGCTGGATGGCATCACCGACTCAATGGACATGAGTTTGAGTAAGCTCCGAGAGTTGGTGATGGACAGGGAAGCCTGGCGTGCTGCAATCTATGGGGCTGCAAAGAGTCGGACATGACTGAGTGACTGAACTGAACTGGGCACACATTTGGAAACATAAATATTACCATCAAGAGGAAGATGAATCATTAACACACAGTATTTTAAGCTTTCTTTTCCTCACAGAGCTATTTTTCTTTATGTAAAAATTCATTCCATAAAAATTTCCTTTTATACAAATAAAATAATAATGAATAGCAGATGCACTGGCTTCAGTTCCTTTCTGAAAGTCATACTAATTTACTTTTTGAAACAAAGAGCAAAACAAAGATTAAATAGAAGATAAGAATTTAAATAAGGGTATTTGATTTCTTTTTCTTAGTGGAGATGACTTCAAATTTGTTGCCCTTAAAGTAGGGTCATGTACTTAACTTTGTCCCTTGTGGCTCAGCTGATAAAGAATCCACCTGCAATGTGGGAGACCTGGGTTCAATCCCTGGTTTGGGAAGATCCCCTGAAGAAGTGAAAGGCTACCCACTCCAGTATCCTGGCCCAGAGAATTCCATGAACTGTACAGTCTACCCGGTCATGAAGAGTCTGACTGATGAGCAACTTTCAGTTTCACATAGATTGAGGATTCTGAGACTTTTTATTAATAGCAATGCTGGTGAATATGCTATATTTACAGATTAATTGTAACATGATTAAATTTTGCATTTCCTTAACTGTGTGTTGGTTGGCCATTGTCTGAAATAATTAGATTATAGGGTAGCCCAATTATTTGGCTTAAACAGTCATGCATACACCCTAGGCCTTAATTGCCATGGATAAATCAATACCACCTGGAAAATTCATTGGCTGACATTGACAATAGCTTTAACTGTACTTGCACAGGGTAAGAAATTCAATGAGCAGGCTAAGAACAATGATTAAAACTTTAAGCTATTAATGGCTGGCTATCTCCTAAAGATCAGTTTTTTTCCTTAGTGCAGAAATTGTGCCTGCGTGCTCAGCCGTGTCCTAGCCTTTGCGACTCCCTGGACTGCAGCCCAACTGGCTCCTCTGTCTATCGGGTTATCCCGGCAGGAATGGCAGGAACACCCGAGCAGGTTGCCATTTCCTCCTCACCGGGATCTTCACCACCCAGAGATGGAGCCCGTCTCCTCCAGTTCCTGCACTGGCCAGCGGATTCTTCACCTGAGCCACCCGGGAAAACCAGAATTTGTAATCCTACTCAGTTTAAATCTTACTCATTTTTTTCTCCTCTGCTGCTGCTACTGCTAAGTCGCTTCAGTCGTGTCCGACTCTGTGCGACCCCATAGACGGCAGCCTACCAGGCTCCCCCGTCCCTGGGATTCTCCAGGCAAGAATTCAAGACTACCTAAAACTGATTTTTTAAAAAAACTTTTCTTTGGTAACCATGAAATACAGTACACTCCTCTTAAAAAACAAACAATAACAACAACAACAAAAACTGGAAAAACCGTAGGGCTTAAAAATTCGTAAAATAGTTAGACCTGGGTCTTGTCCAGGAAAATCTATTACATTTAGATAGAAATCTTAGACTATTATGACTAGTTACAAGCAAAGATATCTACCTCGGAAAACGCCTACTTTTCATATTTACCTTGAGAAGCAACAAAGTACAATTCTTGATGAAGCTACCGCTGATTTCGACATGTTTTTATTTACTAGGTCGTGGGTTTTCAGTTTATGCTAGGTTTCAAAAGATGTTCCTAACCGAAAGGAAGGGAAGAATGCCTATCTGTAGACCAGAGGTCGGCTATTTGCTTCCATCCGGTGAGCGGCGATCGAGGCACCTGAAAGGGTAGGGGCGGGAATTGGCGACTTAATAAAACTCCCAGCTAACGTGGAAGCCAGCCGGGTGTTGGAAACAAGTAGAGCAGAAGATCTGGGGCTAAAAGAATCACAGGACCTCCCCTTCGCATTGGCCCAGGTCAGGTCTCCAGCATTCGCAAGCTTGAGGGCGGGGACTAATTCGGATTCAAACTTAAAGCGGGAGGCCCGCGCCAGGCCCAGCAGGTGCCTCCAGCCCGGTTCCCCGAGGCTGGTTTCCGCCCCTACCTGCCCGCAGGGCCGGAAATTACCTAGCAGGGGAGCGGCCCGTCCTTTGTTGTCGGTGTTTAAACAGCGCGGAAAGCCTTAAAAAGTGCGCAGCGAAGAGGGTGCGGGCCAGTCCGCCCGCCGACACTTCACGCGTCTCCACCCTTTCGGCCACTGTGTCCCCTGTCCTTCTTGTAGTTTGCCACTGGGGGAAGCCAGAGTAAAATCGGGAGGAGAGTAAAGCGGGAAGAGAAGGGAGGATATTAAGATGCCACAATCGCGCTCCGTACTACACTTCACAGTTCACATATCAGGACGGAGCCAAGGGGAAATGGCGCAAGCGCAGACAGCCTTTCAGGCGCGTGGGGAAATTCGCGCATGCGCAGAGCCCAGACGGGAAAAAAGAAGCGAAGGAGTGACTCGCAGGTTGAGGGCGCTTTAGCT
>SJYH01008003.1:3133-13439 GCA_006408735.1 Sylvicapra grimmia | reverse complement strand
GTCACGGCCCCGGGCGCCCCGGCCGCGCCCCGCTCATCCCGCGAACGGTGGCCTGACCCGAGGCGGGCCTGCGCTGTAGATGGGTAGGGGCGAGCGGTCCTGGGCGCTGCGAGGGGGCCTCCAGGCGGAGGGACTGGGGAGTCGCGCCGGCAAGCGCTTCGCCCCCTTGGGGGGCAGACGGGCTTGAAAGCGGCCCTTGGTGAAAGTTCCCCTTCAAGGAGCTGGTCCTCTCAGGCCATCCCGTGTGCTCCAGGCCACCGGTCAGGGGTCCCAGCAGGTCCTGGGGAAGCCCCTTGTTTCCCGGCGGCCGTGGATTCTCGGGAGAGTCGAAGGTGCTGGCGCGGTCTGAGCTCCGGGNAGGCGGAGGGACTGGGGAGTCGCGCCGGCAAGCGCTTCGCCCCCTTGGGGGGCAGACGGGCTTGAAAGCGGCCCTTGGTGAAAGTTCCCCTTCAAGGAGCTGGTCCTCTCAGGCCATCCCGTGTGCTCCAGGCCACCGGTCAGGGGTCCCAGCAGGTCCTGGGGAAGCCCCTTGTTTCCCGGCGGCCGTGGATTCTCGGGAGAGTCGAAGGTGCTGGCGCGGTCTGAGCTCCGGGTCCGCTGCCCCACCCTGGCCGCCCCCCGCCTCTGCGCTTGACCCAGACCCGCGCGGCCGGGGGCCCTCGGGGGCCTCGCTCCCGCTCAGGCCCCAGCGGCGCCCGGAGGCCTCTCGGGAACTCGGACGTGAAGCGCTGCCCTCCTGCCCGGCCCCAGAACCGGCTGGGCTGACAAGCTGATAATATTCTCGGTCCCCCCCCACCGGTTGGAGTTGGGTAGGGGCGGGGATCCCCCTTCCTGGTTCTCTGCCCCTGTTTTCTTGCTGGGTGCTGGGTCCTCTTATGCTCTGGTTAGCTGAACCTCTCTCATTTGAATAATGTCTAATTCGGGGAGGTTTATATTATTGAAATGGCCGCCTGGCTTTCCCCGCCTCTCATGTTTAGTAATTCAGACCTTTAATAACAGCCACTCACAGCCCAACGCCGTGTTTATATTTTACATTCGCCCCATGTGCTTTTGTGGTTCGATATGATTCTTTTTTTTTCCTTGGCAATCCACAAGGCTCTGAGATCAAACCCAGACTGTGCTGGGAAGAGAGCGCGCTAGGCCTTGTCTCCTGTAGCAGTGGCCTAGGCCTCGTGTTCTCTGCCGCTTGATTTATTTACTAATAACCAAAATGACTCCCCCGACCCCCCCAACTAACTTCCGTACGCTTACCTCTACTCCACGGGCAAAAGAAACCCTCTTGGGCGTTAGCAACTTTCAAACAGCTCCTAGCTAAGCATCAACTCTGTCGTGTTCTGTTTTGTCTTAAAAAAGACTTTCTTATAGTTTGCCATAATATTGGGCCTAAGGAAAAAAATCTGTGCTTTCTCATTTTCAGAGGCGAATGAAACCTATTTTGGTTTAATAAAATAAATCACTTTGTTTTCGGGCTAGTTCACCCCTGCCCCTTGACTTCTACCCCCAAGTTAAACACTTTCAGGCTTTGTAAAGATCTTCAGTATTTGTTNGTGCTTTCTCATTTTCAGAGGCGAATGAAACCTATTTTGGTTTAATAAAATAAATCACTTTGTTTTGGGGCTAGTTCACCCCTGCCCCTTGACTTCTACCCCCAAGTTAAACACTTTGAGGCTTTGTAAAGATCTTCAGTATTTGTTAAAAAAAAAAAAAAGGCAGTAGTTTTTTCTAGGAGTTGTAGAATAGCTAGTTATTAACAGCATGCTGTATTCCCCTTTCAGCCTCTTCATTCTAATTTAAAATGGAGCTGATATTAATTTTGTGCTATCACTGTTATAGACTTGCTTGTTTTAATTGTAGCACTCCTGAAAACAGAAATGGGGTTATTATATTTTCTTTGAGTGTTTGTGTCAAGGTTAAATGAGTGAAAATAGAAGAATAAACTGAGGCATTGTGTCTACTCTGATCTTGAAACGTATTCCCTTCCCAGGCACACCCACCCCTCATCTTTAGGTTGTCAGAATTGATTTTATGTAGGCTTAGAACATTTGGTCTGTGAAAGGCAGATTAACTTTTGTTATTTAAAAGAAATAATTTTGATTTGGGGCCTTTCCCTTGGTAGAGTTGTCTTTTTAATTTTGTATAGTTATTCCCTGTCTTTTAAAAGCATGGTGTGGCTTCTCCTTGGTGTTTTTTTAACCCCTGCTAGTAAAGTATCTGAGAAGAATTTTTGAACAGTGACCTGTTTAACCTTTGAAATTATGTTAATGCACTTGATGGTCAGTTGCAAGTTACATATTTTGTGAGACATTAGTCTTCAGTTTAATTGGAAACAAAATTCTAGATTTGATGGGCTAAAAACGAGCCAATTTCAAATACCAGTTCTCACTTTTTTTTTTTTTCCTTTTACTGCCAATAGGCAGGGCCTGAATGCAGCAGGAAAAAAGAATCTGCAGCTTTTATGAGAATGTTCAGGTGAATAACTGCTTCAGAGACCTGAAGCATGGGGTTGGATGGACAGAAAACAGTAACATGATTTCATGCCTTAAATAGCGTATGTTTTTGCACCCGATTCTGAAGATGTGGTCAAACTGATGATGTCATTGGACAGAGGACAAGGTGCAGTTAATTTGATTTATTGTCCTGAGGTGAAGTGTAGCAATGAAACCTTCTCATAGGGAAACCATTTATCTCAGGACAATTTCCTTTATAGCTGCAATTTAACCACTACCGAGGCTGCAAATATTTTATCCAAGATGATAAAATGCACGTTGCGTTTTACAAACAAAATTTCTTTCTTATAATTATTATGATACAGGAAAGGGTGAGTATTGTTAACTGGCCTTATATTTTGGTTGGCTTCCCATGCTGTTGTAAAAGTTCATTTCCTAAAATTCACAATTGGGGACCATGGTTTTAAATAAGTACAATCATAGAAATGATCCAGAAGCATGCCTGTTTTAGATAGGTTTTTTATAATCCCCCAAACTCTAGTAAGAAGCTTATTTCTTGATATAGTTTCTTCAAAGCATCGCTCAGGATAAAGGAGAGATCATATTGGCTTAGAACCTGTTACAGTGAGTAGAGTGAACTTGAAGAGGATGAGGTTGAAATTATAGTGTTTAAAATAAGGTAAAATACTTAACAGTAAAGCATGTGCTTTGCAAACAGTTTGTTTTTTTTTTAATTTCCGAATTCTTTTTGGATTGTCTTAATTTAGTCTGGACAAGTTTGTGCATTTTATTTTGATTGATTAGTGATTTTTAAAATTGTTTCACTGTGAGGTATGAATGCACAAATGATTTTTGACCTGTTAAATTTTCCTGTCAGCATTTTCCGTCTTATTTTTAACTAGCTTATCTTAAAGTGATGATTAAAGTATCGTGGGAATGTAGTGGAGTTGTTGGGATGTTCCTACCTCTGTCCCTGTGAGAGGAGAGCCATAGAGTCTGTTAGGGTTAGGGTTAGGCCTGCATGAGTTGATGGCCTGCTTCTCTCCTTTTGCACCTGTCAGGTGGCTTCCCACAAGTGTTCAGAAAAGCCATTGTGACTTCCTTCTTTCTTGCCCGTCTAGTAATTATAATGGTACTTTTGAATTTAGGTCCTGAAAATTTATGTGACAGCTGATCAAATATTTTAATTTCTAAGAGGACTGTTTTTCCAAGGCATTACTGTTCAAGTAATTTTTAACCTTGATCCTCAAACTAATTTCCAATTCCTTTCATTTTGTAATTGTCAAAAATCCCAGTCATCAAGGAAAAAACAGTGACTGTTATTCAAGGTTGAGTGGTATAGTATTCTGGCATATTTTAGATTTATTATTCTCTGCTTTGATAAGCAATATAAAGAAGAAATAAAATGTGTTTCATTACTACATAGGTTGAAGTAATTGTTAATCTATTATTCATCTGGTCAGTGGATCTTGGAATAAGTTTAGGGTTCAGAATGTTCAATTGCTCTTATAAAGCCACCAGAGATGTTTAAAGGAGCCTTGTATATCTTAAGCAGGTGGTTCTAAAATGACATAACTGGAAATTTGAATGTTGCCTTTCACAAGTATTTTCCATTAAGGATGAAACAAAGTTTCTTGAATTTGTATTGCTTGATCTTGAGTTTAGGTGTGTGGGTTTGCATGTTTAAGTTGTGTTTTTAAAATTGGCTTCTCACTTTGATGAATATCTGTCCCTTTGTACTAGGAGGACTGTAATGTAGTAGTGATTCCCTTAATATTATCAGTTATTTTTTTAATGTTGAAAGCCGACAGCTTTAGTCTTCTTTCAAGCCCTATTAAAATTAATTTTCTTTTAAAATACTGGTGTGTGACTGTCCGTGTTGGTTCAGTTACAGTTTTTGTAATTAGTGAAGACTTACTAGGAAGCCTAATTTTAAGCAGGATTGTGTTTTCCTAGTAGAAATGATTGTGTTTGGGAATATTCAACCAATTATTGTTTACAGAACAGAGCAAATCACAGGCAAAACATGTCTCTTTTTGGTCACCCGTGTTTCTGTTGTCTCCTTTAATGTTAAATGCCTGAGCAAACATGTTTATTACTTATTTCTTCAAGGAAATCTAATATTAGGCATTAGAGTGTAGATTTGATTGTTATGCATTTGCCTTATTTGAGTTTCTGTATCCCTCCTGAATGAGTTCTTTCCTCGTTTTCCTCTTTATAGGAAACTCTTTGGACCAGAATTTTGCTTAATTCGTATCTTGATTGTGTTACTTAAAAATGTCTTTTTGAGTGGAATCAATATTGAAAGAGGTAACACTTATGGTTCACAGATTACTTATCCATCTTCTTTTGCCAGATATTTTTGCATATTGTTGGCATTTTGTAAAGATAGCTGGATATCTTAGATTTATATTTCTTCTTAGGAATTAATTGATTTTATTTTGTACTGAAATACTTTAAACTGGCAATGAGCCCTTATAAACTCTTTTAGCAGTAATAGCAATGGAAACAAAAATAGCGTGAGTGGAGCCAGTGCTTGACTTACTGATCCATGTACAGTATGTTTAAATTTTGGAATATGAGAGTTGTCTTGAGTTTCAGAACCTCTGATTTGAAGAACCTCTTTATGTATAATACACGTAGTTTTTGCTGTGGGATATTAATTTACTGAGCATTGAGATAAGATATCTTATTTGTGTTTTGTTGACTGATGTAACGCTTTTGTTTTTAAATTTTTTTTCCGAGTTAAGCAAATACTCAAGTTTTCAGTGCTGCCTAGATTTTATAGACAGACCTAGCAATCAGCAAAAGAAGAATCAGCAAACCTCTAGATTTATCAGCTTCTTTTTTTTTTTAAGTACTATATAGGAAACTAGATACTCATCCAGAAGAGGATACGTAATCATTAATTTTTAGAGTGACATTGTGAAGCACAAAACTTAGCTCACTGTGAGTGTTGGTAGTAGCTTTACTCAGCCTGTGATATTGAAAATCATTGCAAGTACAATTTAATTTGTCACTTGTTCTATTTCATGATTCTCTGTGTAACTTTATTGGTTTTTATGTTGGAATCATAGCTCTAGCATGTAAAGTTAATCATTAAATCAGTAAAATAATAAAAATTATGATAGACTTTTTTTGTTTGTTTTTTTTGGACTGGTGAGCCTTTGTTTACAAGATGCAAACAGGAATGGCTAGGAAGTGAACATTATGTTGTATATGTTAAACAGCTCAATTATATTTAACATGTGGTCACCTCAAGTTGTACTGACTAGCTTTGTCCTCTGCAGAATGAATATATATTTTAGAGAAAAGTGACTTAACTATTTTCTGGCTTTAGTATACTTTTTAAAATAGTCTGCTTAGTGCCAAAAATGCTTTTTTTTTTTTTGCTGATTAATGCTGCAATAGGCAAGTATATTTTAATCAATCTTTTAAAAATAATTATTTAAACATTTCTAAGCTTACAGAAATATATGCTGCTTTGTACCTGGTCCCTATGCCACTTGTCTTTGAGGCTAACAAGGGAATGTAAGACTCTGCTGTGGAGTTTATACTTAGCAGGGAAAATTTTAAAGCAGTGTATCTACCGTCAACCCTCTATATTGGTGAGTATGGCATGTGTTAATTCAGCCAACTGCAGATTGAAAATAATAGAAAGAAATATTCCAGCAAGTTCCAAAAAGCAGAACTTAAATTTGTTGCATCCTGGCAACTGTTTACTTAGCATTTGCATTGTATTAGGTACTGTAAGTAATCTAAAGATGATTTGAAGTATATGAGGATGTGCATAAGTTACATGTAAATGTTCCGTACCCCTGGGTTTTGGTTTCTGTGAAGATTCTGGAACCAATCACCTGTGGATATCAGGGGATGGTTGTAGTTACATATTAAAATATATAATAGATGATAATGGTCAGAATAGAGATCAGGTCTATTTTGTAGGAACCAAAGCATCCTAGAATGGTTAAAGCTGGAAGGTAATTTAGGTACAGTCTATCTTAAAACCTTTACAGATGAGACAGTATTCTCACAGAGGGTGGTGGTTTAGTGACTTGCCCACAGTCTCTTAACTGTTGAGTAAAGAAGACTTCAGACTTTCAGTCGTCTCCTCCCTCTGCCCCATCTCTCCCTCTACCACACTGCTGCTCGTCAGAGAAGACTTTTAGTAGGAGGTGAGATTTTTAAGCCACATTTAAAAGGGTGAAAAGAATTTAGAGGAATGGGAAGACAGGGAAGAAACTGCAGGGGAGGTTGTGTTCAAGATGTAAAGAATGAGGTTACTCTGTGTGCAGGGAGGCTGTTAGAGGTTTTTGAAGTAAGGAATTCTGTGATAAAAGCAGCGTTCTGGGATTAACACGGTGGTGTGCAGGACGGTTTGAAATAGGAAGGGAGGGATTTCGGTCCATGGAAACCAGTATATAAAATCAGGGTATGTGGTTTTTGACTCATTAAGCTATGGAGATTGTTGTTGTGTAGTTGCTAAGTCGTGTCTGACTCTTTTGCGACCCCATATAGCTCACCAGGCTCCTCTGTTCAATGGGGTTTCCCAGGCAAGAATACTGGAGTGGGTTGCCATTTCCTTCTCCAAGAGATCCTCCCCACCCAGGGATTGAACCTGGGTCTTCTGCATTGGCAGGCAGAAGACTTGAGCTGCTTTTTACTGCTGAGCCACCAGGGAAATACAAACATTATATAATAAGTCAATTACCGTACGTCAAAAGGCTTTCAGTCTAATGGTGATGTAATGAAAATAGATAATTCATAGGATGTTGAGAATGTTGTTCAGTTACTCTGCACAGAATAAGGACCTTTGGGAGAAATTCTTGCCGGTCTTTACAGTAAGAACTTTTTTATTTCTGACCAATGATTTTGTTTTTAGTCTTTGGGACACTGAACTAATTGACTTTATTTCCTTTTCAAATCCAACTACACTGTTTAGACCACATTATCAACCTGAAAACTTAGATAAGCAATTATAGTATCCATTTTTCTTAGCCTCATTCCCAGTTCCATTTTAGCTCCTTACCTTTTGTTTTGCATTTCTTTTATTGCTTCCACCTTTAAACTCCTGTTATTTTGTGTTTTATGTGGTCTATCTTATATCCTTTCTGGAGCAAAGCAGGTATAGATAGAATAAAATTACCGGTAATCATAGCATAATGATACTGTCTGTATTTTTATAGTACCTTAAAATTTATGGTGGTACTCTTATTTTCGTTAACTTGTTTGCTCCTTTCAGGCAAGAATTATTATACCCATTTTACAGTTGAGTAAAATAAAGCTCAGTTTAAATGACTCTCCTGAGGTCATGTGCTTAATCAGCATTCAGCGTGTTTGCGNTCTGTATTTTTATAGTACCTTAAAATTTATGGTGGTACTCTTATTTTCGTTAACTTGTTTGCTCCTTTCAGGCAAGAATTATTATACCCATTTTACAGTTGAGTAAAATAAAGCTCAGTTTAAATGACTCTCCTGAGGTCATGTGCTTAATCAGCACTCAGCGTGTTTGCTGGCTGGCAGGACTTCCAGGTCGGCTGTTACTGAGGCTGCACTCTGCAAAGTGGTAGAAGGCAGGCTGGGATTCTATTCTGGAGAGCTCTGCGTGTCAGGCGTTGATGGTGTAGGAGTTTGGATTTCACTTGCCTGGCAGTAGGAGTCATTGAATTTTTTTGTTCTGTACTGAGTTCTTACTTTAAAGTGTTTAAAGGCAGGTAATCAGAGTCAAAGGGGATACTAGGGTTTGAGCTTAGAGAATCAAAAGCAGTGCTGTGAACAGAAGTAGGGAAGTTGGAAGAGCCATTTGGGGGACTAGGCAATGAGTTCAATTTTAGACATGTCATTTGAGACATGATTGGGTGGTTTTCATGGGGTTACACGTTTATTGTGAAAATCAATAAAGTGTTCCTGAGTTAAATTGTGTGTGTGTGTGTGTGTGAGTTGCTCAGTCGTGTCCAACCCTTGCAACCCCATCAACTGGGGCTTCTCCGTCCATGGGATTTCCAGGGAAGAAGACTGCAGTGGATTGTCATTTCCTTCTCCAAGGGTATCTTCCTGATCTAAGGATCGAACCCTCATCTCCTGCATTTCAGGCAGACTCTTTACTTATCTGAGCCACCAGGGAACTCATACAAATAATAGGATTTGAGATTTATGTTCATGCCACTGTGTGTGGACTGAGTATAAAGTCTCAACATGGTAAATTCTAGGCATCTCATTTTGCCTTTGCCACTGGCTTCTGAGGTGGTTTCAATAGTAAGATGGTTATAATACCAGTGTTACAGGGATGCTGTGGAGAGTTACAAATAGATGGCAGAAGCATTTTTAAAGTTCTGTAATAGTTTTTCTTACATGAACACAAGAGTAAATTTAGCAATTATTATTATTTGTGCTGCTGTAGAGAGGGAGCTTTTAAATTGATTCTGTGGGACACCATACTTCAGGTTGTACATTTCCATGTGTAGCCGATACCTTGGAAGAAGGAGGTACTCCCCTAATACTCTTTCAAAAGCTATATAGTGAGGTATTATTGCATTGTAGCAAACATAAACTTGTCCTTGATTTCAAGGCATTCTGTTATCTCGCCCCTACCCCTGCCTATACATTCTTATCTTTTACTACTTCCTTAAAGAGCATGACTCAATAATTCCAATAGAAAGTACCCTTTATAGTCAGTTCAGTCGCTCAGTCCTGTCCGACTCTGCGACCCCAGGGACTGCAGCGCGCCAGGCTTCCCTGTCCATCACCAACTCCGGAGCTTGCTCAGACTCATGCCCATCGCCCTTTATGTCCCTTTATAGGCCCGCCACAGTGTTTCTTTTAACAGGTTTTAATTTTTTTTAAATCACCTTAAAACTTTGTCTTGAAGAGCTATTCTGGGAAGGTGGCTTTATTTATTTTGAAGTGTGGACTCCTCTCCCCCGTCACAGTTCTGTCACATGACCTGAAAGTAAGCCCGCTGTCCTGGTCAGTCTTGTATGCGGGATACGCTGAGAACTTCTGCTCACAGGCTCACACTGCCCCCTCCTTTGGAGTGTTGTGGTGTGTTGAGTGGTACAGAGAAAACAGCATGGAAGGTTGGGAGACCTGGACTCTGTATCACTAATGAGCTTTGTGACTGGGACAAATTACTTCATCACTGATTTTTTTTTCCCTTTATTTGCATTGGTAAAAGAGTTTTCAAACAAAAGGCCATTTTCAAAATGAAGTTTAGACAGAAGCTTAATGTTAAACAGTAAGAGTGGAGCTCTTCTGATTGAGGAAGGCGCAGGGGCAGGGAAACATCTCCCTCTACTCTCCACAGTGACCCTATAGACCCCTTCATAGGAACTTAGAACTCCTGCAGGTGCACTGTTTGAAACTGGTTATCCTTATTTATCATACAGACCTATCTATTTGTTATTCTGTTTCTACGCCTGTGCTTCTGTCCTACTTTGTCTGAACCTAGCACTTAATTTGTGTTCATTTAGTTAATTTAGCACTTCATTATACATAGTCTTATTTTCTTCACTAATTGAGTTATATAAGTAAATCTTGTCTCTTCCTAAGAGCCTTGAGAGAGGGAACACACTGCTAGAGACAGAGTCGACAGTTAGCAAATGATGCTTGATTGATTAAACTAGAGGGTCTCAATCTTTTCCAATACTTTGATCACCTGATGTGAAGAACTGACTCATTTGAAAAGACCCCGATGCTGGGAAAAGATTGAAGGCAGGGGGCGAAGGGGATGAGAGAGGATAAGATGGTTGGATGGCATCACTGACTGGATGGATAGCAGTTTGAGCAAGCTCCAGGAGTCGGTGATGAACGGGGAAGCCTGGTGTGCTGCAGTCCATGCGGTCAAAAAGAGTCAGACAGAC
>SJYH01008002.1:0-37226 GCA_006408735.1 Sylvicapra grimmia | reverse complement strand
TCCTGGTTTTTCTCGAGTTGCGGCAGGTCCCTCTTGAGTTATAAAGGGGACTGCAGGGACCCGCTCGCATGGCCTCAGGAAATGCCAGTCTCTGTGCGAGTTGAGAGGGCCCATCGAGATTCCTCTCCAGTCGGTGCTGGGTCCTAAGTCCCCGTCTGGGGGACGAAGTTGGAACCTGAGGTTTCCTCTCCAGTGCTGGCATGGATCTTGGGGTTCCTCTGGAGTCTACCCAGGGGAGTCAGGCCTCCTTTCCTGTGGTTACACGCATGTCCGCTATCCTCCTGAGCTCTAGCAGCAGTGTCAGGCTTCCCGTCGAGTTGACCCAGGGATCTCTGTCTTTCCCTCGAGATACCAGAGGGCTGTGACACGAGCCACCGTGGTGTAAGGATATACGTGGGTGACACTCGAGGTAGTGCAGGGAAACCAGGTTCATCCTGAGTGGACTGAGACATCTGGGGGACCTTTAGTATGTTGGCACGATCCCTGGAGATCTCGGCTTTACTGTTGAGAACGCCACCTCTTGAGATGTGACGGGAACGGCAGGAATCCTTTCCTGACGAAGCAGGGAAAGGGACCCTCAACTCGAGCTCACACGGGGGAAACGTAGCTCCTCTTGAGTTGTTCCGAGACCCTCGGTGTTCCTCCCGCGTGGGGACGGGTATGTTGGGGAAGTTCTTCAGTTGCAGCAAGGCTGGGAAGGACCCTTGCGAGGTTCAAGAAGGAAAGCGTGATTTCCCTCGAGATGCCGCAGCAGAAAAGGGCCTCATCTCGCCTGCAGGGAGATCCTCCTGGTTTTGCTCGAGTTGTGGCAGGTCCCTCTCGAGTTACAATGGGGACCTCAGGGACCCGCTGGCTTGGCTTCAGGAAAGATGAGTCTCCATGCAAGTTGCGAGGGGCCCCTCGGGATTCCTCTCCAGTTAGTGTCAGGTCCTAGGTCCTCATCTGGAACTGCGGCCAGAACCTGAATTTTCCTCTCCAGTGCCTGCATGGATCCTTGAGTTCCTCTGGAGTCTCCACAGGAGAGTCAGGACTCTTCTCGAGTGGAGACATACACGTCTGTTTTCCTCCCGAGCTGTAGCAGCAGTGTCAGCCTTCCCAGCGAATGGACACAGGGATCTGTGTCTTTCCCTCGAGGTGTCACAGGGCTGCTGCATTTGGCACCGTGGTGTGATTCTATGCTCAGGGTGACCTTCGAGGCAGGGCAGGGAAATCAGGTTCATCTGGAGTGGACTGAGACATTTGGGGGTCTTTTGGAATGGTGGCACGAACCCTGGATTTCCTCTCGACTTTCCTGTTGAGAGCACATCCTCTTGCTGTGTGATGAGAACTCCAGAATCCTTTCCTGATGAAGCAGGGAAAGGAACCCTCATCTGGAGCAGAGGAGGGGGAAAGAGGGCTCCTCTTGAGTTGTGGTGGGACCCTCAGTGTTTCTCTCAAGTGGAGACGGTTATGACGGGGAACTTCTTGAGTTGCAACAAAGGTGTGAAGGACCCTTTGAGGTTCAGAAGGGAAGGCGTGATTTCTCTCGGGATGCTGGAGCAGAAAACGACCTCAACTCGCCTGAAGGGGAGAATCTCCTTGTTTTTCTCGAATTGCAGCAGGTTCCTTTCGAGTTATGACGGGGACCTCAGGGACCCGCTTGCGTGGCCTCAGGAAAGGCCAGTCTCCGTGCGAGTTGAGAGGGGCCCCTCGGGATTCCTCTCCAGTCGGTGCAGGGTCCTAAGTCCCCGTCTGGAGCCAAAGCTGGAACCTGAGGTTTCCTCTCCAGTGCTGGCATGTATCTTGGGGTTCCTCTGGAGTCTCTGCAGGGGAATTAGGCCTCATCTCCTGTGGTTACATGCACGTCTGCTTTCCTCCCGAGCTGTAGCAGCAGTGTCAGGCTTCCCATCGAGTTGACCCAGGGATCTCTGTCTTTCCCTCGAGATGCCACAGGGCTGTGGCACGAGCCTCCGTGGTGTGAGGTGATATGCAGGTGACCCTCGATTTAGAGCAGGGAAATCAATTTCTTCTGTAGTGGACTGAGACATGTGGTGGACATTTAGTATATTGGAACGACGCCTGGAGATCTCGGCTTTCCTGTTGAGAGCGCCACCTCTTGAGATGCAACCGGAATGGCGGGAATCCTTTCTTGACGAAGCAGGGAAAGGGAACCTCATCTCGAGCTCACCGGGGGAAACGGGGTTCCTCCTGAATTGTGCCGAGACCCTCGATGTTCCTCCCACGTGGGGACGGGTATTCGGGGAACTTCTTGAGTTGCAGCAGGGTGGGAAGGATACTTGTGAGGTTCAAGAGGGAAGGCGTGATTTCCCTCGAGATGCCGCAGCAGAAAAGGTCCAAATCTCGCCTGCAGGGGAGAACGTCCTGGTTTATCTCGAGTTGTGGCAGGTCCGTCTCAAGTTACGACAGGGACCTCAGGGACCTGCTGGCATGGCCTTAGGAAAGTCCAGTCTCCATGCGAGTTGCGAGGGACCCCTCGGGATTCCTCTCCAGTCACTGTCGGGTCCTAGGTCCTCATCTGGAACTGCAGCCAGAACCTGAGGTTTCCTCTCCAGTGCTGACATGGATCTTGGGGTTCCTCTGGAGTCTCCACAGGAGAGTCAGGACTCTTCTCAGGTGGAGACATACTCGTCCATTTTGCTCCTGAGCTGTAGCAGCAGTGTCAGGCTTCCCGACGAGTGGACACAGGGATCTGTGGCTTTCCCTCGAGGTGCCAGAGGGCTGTCCCACATTCCACCGTGGTGTGATTCGATGCTCGGGGTGACCTTCGAGGCAGGGCAGGAAAATCAGGTTCATCTGGAGTGGACTNGGCTTTCCCTCGAGGTGCCAGAGGGCTGTCCCACATTCCACCGTGGTGTGATTCGATGCTCGGGGTGACCTTCGAGGCAGGGCAGGAAAATCAGGTTCATCTGGAGTGGACTGAGACATTTGAGTGTCTTTTGGAATGGTGACACGAACCCTGGAGTTCCTCTCGACTTTTCTGTTGAGAGCACATCCTCTTTCTGTGCGACGGGAATGACAGAAACCTTTCCTGATGAAGCAGGAAAAGGAAGCCTCATCTGGAGCGGAGGAGGGGGAAGGGGACTCCCCTTGATTTGTGGTGGGACCCTCAGTGTTCTTCTCGAGTGGAGACCGGTATGTCGGGGAACTTCTTGAGTTGCAGCAAGGGTGTGAAAGACCCTTTGAGGTTCCGGAGGGAAGGCGTGATTTCTCTCGGGATGCCTCAGCAGAAAACAGCTTCATCTCTCCTGGAGGGCAGAACCTCCTGGTTTTTCTCGAGTTGTTGCAGATCCTTCTTGAGTTATGACGGGGACCTCAGGGACCCCGCTTACGTTGCCTCAGGAAAGGCCAGTCTCCGTGCGAGTTGAGAGTGTCCCCATGGGATTCCTCTAAAGTTGGTGCCGGGTCCTAACTCCCTGTCTGGAGCCGAAGCTGGAACCTGAGGTTTCCTCTCCAGTGCTGGCATGGATCTTGTGGTTCTTCTGGAGTCTCCCCAGGGGAGTCAGGCAAGGTCTCCTGTGGTTACACGCATGTCCGCTATCCTCCCGAGCTCTAACAGCAGTGTCAGGCTTCCTGTCGAGTTGACCCAGGCAACTCTGTCTTTCCCTAGAGCTACTAGAGGGCTGTGACACGAGCCACTGTGGTGTAAGGCTATTCGCGGGTGACACTCGAGGGAGTGCAGGGGAATCAGGTTTATCTGGAGTGGACTGAGACATCTGGGGGACTTTTAGTATGTTGGCACAACCCCTGGAGATCTCGGCTTTCCTGTTGAGAGCGCCACATCTTGAGATGTGAAGGGAACGGCGGGAACCCTTTCCTGACGAAGCAGGGAAAGGGACCCTCATCTCGAGCTCACGCGGGAGAAACGGGGCTCCTCCTGAATTGTCCTGGGACCCTCGGTGTTCTTCCTGGCGTGGGGACGTGTATGTCGGGGAACTTCTTGAGTTGCAGCAAGGGTGGGAAGGACCCTTGCGAGGTTCAAGAGGGAAGGCGTGATTTCCCTCGAGACGCCACAGCAGAAAAGGGCCTCATCTCGCCTGCAGGGGAAAATCTCCTGGTTTTTCTCGAGTTGCGGCAGATTCCTCTCGAGTTACATCGGGTACCTCAGGGACCCGCTGGCATGGCCTGAGGAAAGTCCAGTCTCCATGCGAGTTGCGAGGGACCCCTCGGGATTCCTCTCCAGTCAGTGTCAGGTACTAGGATTCTCATCTGGAACNAAAATCTCCTGGTTTTTCTCGAGTTGCGGCAGATTCCTCTCGAGTTACATCGGGTACCTCAGGGACCCGCTGGCATGGCCTGAGGAAAGTCCAGTCTCCATGCGAGTTGCGAGGGACCCCTCGGGATTCCTCTCCAGTCAGTGTCAGGTACTAGGATTCTCATCTGGAACTGCGGCCAGAACCTTAGGTTTCCTCTCCAGTGCTGACATGGATCTTGGGGTTCCACTCGAGTATCCACAGGAGTGTCAAGACTATTCTCGAGTGGAGACATACATGTCGGCTTTACTCCCGAGCTGTAGCAGCAGTGTCAACTTTCCCGACGAGTGGACACAGGAATCTGTGTCTTTCCCTCGAGGTGTCACCAGCCTGCCGCAAATGACACCGTGGTGTGATTCGATGTTCGGGGTGACTTTCGAGGCAGGGCAGGGAAATCAGGTTCATCTGGAGTGGACTGAGCATTTGGGGGTCTTTTGGAATGGTGGCACGAACCCTGGAGTTCCTCTCGACTTTCCTGTTGAGAGAACATCCTCTTGCTCTATGAAGGGAACGCCAGATTACCTTCCTGACGAAGCAGGTAATGGAACCGTCATCTGGAGTGGAGGAGGGGGAAAGGGGGCTCCTCTTGAGTTGTGATGTGACCCTCAGTGTTCCTCTTGAGTGGAGATGGGCATGACGGGGAAGTTCTTGAGTTGCAACAAGGGTTTGAAGGACCCTTTGTGGTTCCGGAGGGAAGGCATTTCTCTCGGGATGCTGCAGCAAAAAACGACCTCATCTCGCCTGGAGGGGAGAACCTCCTGGTTTTTCTTGAGTTGTGGCAGGTCCCTCTTGAGTTACGAAGGGGATCTCAGGTACCATCTTGTGTGGCCTAAGGAAAGTTCAGTCTCTGTGCGAGTTGAGAGGGGACCCTCGGGATGCATCTCCATTCAGTGCCAGGTCCTAAGTCCCCGTCTGGAGCCGAAGCGGGAACCTGAGGTTTCCTCTCCAGTGCTGGCATGGATTTTGGGGTTCCTCTGGAGTCTTCTCAGGGGAGTCAGGCCTCGTCTCCTGTGGTTACATGTACATCTGCTTTCCTCCCGAGCTGTAGCAGCAGTGTCAAGCTTCCCGTCGAGTTGACCCAGGGATCTCTGTCTTTCCCTNTGGTTCCGGAGGGAAGGCATTTCTCTCGGGATGCTGCAGCAAAAAACGACCTCATCTCGCCTGGAGGGGAGAACCTCCTGGTTTTTCTTGAGTTGTGGCAGGTCCCTCTTGAGTTACGAAGGGGATCTCAGGTACCATCTTGTGTGGCCTAAGGAAAGTTCAGTCTCTGTGCGAGTTGAGAGGGGACCCTCGGGATGCATCTCCATTCAGTGCCAGGTCCTAAGTCCCCGTCTGGAGCCGAAGCGGGAACCTGAGGTTTCCTCTCCAGTGCTGGCATGGATTTTGGGGTTCCTCTGGAGTCTTCTCAGGGGAGTCAGGCCTCGTCTCCTGTGGTTACATGTACATCTGCTCTCCTCCCAAGCTGTAGCAGCAGTGTCAAGCTTCCCGTCGAGTTGACCCAGGGATCTCTGTCTTTCCCTCGAGATGCCACAGGGCTGTGGCATGAGCCACCGTGGTGTGAGGCGACACCGTGGTGTGACACTCGAGGCAGTGCAGGGAAATCAGATTCATCTGGAGTGGTGTGAGACATCTGGGGGAGTTTTAGTATGCTGGCATGACTCCTGGAGATCTTGGCTTTCCTGTTGAGAGCACCACTTCTTGAGATGTGACAGGAACAGTGGGAATCCTTTTCTGACAAAACAGGAAAAGGGACCCTCATCTCGAGCTCACGAGGGTGAAACGGGGCTCCTCTGAGTTGTGCCGGGAACCCCGGTGTTCCTCCCGCGTGGGGATGATTATGTCGGGGAACTTCTTGATTTGTAGCACTGGTGGGAAGGACTCTTGCGAGTTTCATGAGGGAAGGTGTGATTTCCCTCGAGACACCGCAGCAGAAAAGGCCCCCATCTCGCCTGCAGGGGGAACCTCCTGGTTTTTCTCGAGTTGTGGTAGGTCCCTTTCGAGTTACGACGGGGACCTCAGGGATCCGCTGGCGTGGCCTCAGGAAAGACCAGTCTCCATGCGAGTTGTGAGGGGCCCCTCGGGATTCCTCCCCAGTCAGTGTCGGGTCCTAGGTCCTCATCTGGAACTGCGGCCAGAACCTGTTTTTTCTCCAGTGCTGACATGGACCTTGGGGTTCCTCTGGAGTCTCAACAGGAGTCAGGACTCTTCTCGAGTGGAGACATACACGTCCGTTTTCCTCCCAAGCTGTAGCAGAAGTGTCAGGATTCCCGACGAGTTGACACAGGGACCTGTGGCTTTTCCTCAAGGTGTCACAGGTCTGTCGCACATGCCACCAGGGTGTGATTCGATGCTCGGGGTGACCTTCGAGGCAGGACAGGGAAATCAGGTTCATCTGGAATCGACTGAGACATCTGGGGGTCTTTTGGAATGGGGTAAGATCCCTGGAGTTCCTCTCGACTTTCCTGTTGTGAGCACGTCCTCTTGTTGTGCGACTGGATCGCCAGAATCCTTTCCCCACGAAGTAGGGAAAGGAATCCTTATTTGGAGCGAAGGAGAAGGAAAGATGGCCACTCCTGTGTTGTGCTGGGATCCTCGGTGCTCCTCCTGCGTGGGGACGGGTATGTCGGGGAACTTCTTGAGTTGCAGCAAGGGTGGGAAGGACCCTTGCGAGGTTCAAGAGGGAAGGCGTGATTTCGCTTGAGACGCCGCAGCAGAAAAGGGCCTCGTCTCTCCTGCAGTGGAGAACCTCCTGGTTTTTCTTGAGTTGTGGCAGGTCCCTCTCAAGTTACGATGTGGACCTTTGAGACCCACTGGCATGGCCTCCAGAAAGACCAGTCTCCATGCGAGTTTTGAGGGGCCCCTCGGGATTCCTCTCCAGTCAGGGTCGGGTCCTAAGTATTTGTCTGGAACTGCGACCAGAACCTGAGGTTTCCTCTGCAGTGTTGACATGGATCTTGGGGTTCCTCAGGAGTCTCCACAGGAGAATCAGGACTCTTCTCGAGTGGAGACATACACATCTGTTTTCCTCCCAAGCTGTAGCAGCAGTGTCAGTTTTCCCGATGAGTGGACACAGGGATCTGTGGCTTTCCCTCGAGGTGCCACAGGGCTGTCGCACGTGCCACCATGGTGTGATTCGATGCTCGGGGTGACCTTAGAAGTAGGGCAGGGAAATCAGGTTCATCTGGAGTGGACTAAGACATTTGGGGGTCTTTTGGAATGGTGGCCCGACCCATGGAATTCCTCTCACCTTTCCTGTTGAGAGCACGTCCTCTTGCTGAGCGACGGGAACGCCAGAATCCTTTCCCGACAAAGCAGAGAAAGGAACCCTCATCTGGAGTGGAGGAGGAGGAAAGGCGGTGCCTCTTGAGTTGTGTTGGGAACCTCAGTGATCCTCTCGAATGGAGATGGGTATGTCGGGGAACTTCTTGAGTTGCAGCAAGGGTGTGAAGGACTCTTTGAGGTTCTGGAGGGAAGGTGTGATTTCTCTTGGTATGTCGCAGCAGAAAACGGACTCATCTCACCTGGAGGGGAGAAATTCCTGGTTTTTCTCGAGTTGCGGCAGGTCCCTCTCGAGTTATGATGCGGACCTCAGTGAAATGCTTCCATGGTCTCAGGAAAGGGCAGTCTCCCTGCGAGTTGAGAGGGGCCCCTCGGGATTCCTCTCCAGTCGGTGCCAGGGCCTTAGTCCCCGAATGGAGCCGAAGCTGGAACCTGAGGTTTCCTCTCCAGTGCTGGCATGGACCTTGGGGTTCCTCTTAGTCTCCCCAGGGAAGTCAGGCCTCGTCTCCTTTGGTTACACGCACATCTACTTTCCTCCTGAGCTGTATCAGCAGTGTCAGGCTTCCCGTCGAGTTGACCCAGGAATCTCTGTCTTTCCCTCAAGATGCCACAGAGCTTGGCAAGAGCCACTGTGGTGTGGGGCTATACACGGGTGACACTCGAGGTAGTGCAGGGAAATCAGGTTCATGTGGATTGGTCTGAGACATTTGGGGGACTTTTAGTATGTTGGCAGGACCCCTGGAGATCTCGGCTTTCCTGTTGAGAGCACCAGCTCTTGAGATGCTACGGTAATGGAGGGAATCCTTTCCCGACGAAGCAGGGAAAGGGTCCCTCATCTCGAGCTCACGAGGGGGAACAGGGCTCCTCCTGAGTTATGCCGAGACCCTCGTTGTTCCCCTCACATGGGGATGGGTATGTCGGGGATCTTCTTGAGTTGCAGCAAGGGTGGGAAGGACCCTTGCGAGGATCAAGAGAGAAGGTGTGATTTCCCTCGAGACGCTGCAGCAGAAAAGGGCCTCATCTCGCCTGCAGGGGAGAACCTCCTNGCAGCAAGGGTGGGAAGGACCCTTGCGAGGATCAAGAGAGAAGGTGTGATTTCCCTCGAGACGCTGCAGCAGAAAAGGGCCTCATCTCGCCTGCAGGGGAGAACCTCCTTGTTTTTCTCGAGTTGTGGCAGGTCCCTCTCGAATTATGATGGGGACCTGCTTGCATGGTCTCAGGAAAGGCCAGTCTCCATGCGAGTTGAGAGGGGACCCTCGGGATTCCTCTCCAGTCAGTGTGGGGTCCTAGGTCCTCATCTAGAACTGCGGCCAGAAACTGAGGTTTCCTCTCCAGTGCTGACATGGATCTTGGGGTTCCACTGGAGTCTCACCAGGGGAGTCAGGCCTCGTCTCCTGTGGTTACATGCAAGTCCGCTTTCCTCCTGAGCTGTAGCAGCAGTGTCAGGCTTCCTGTCGAGTTGACCCAGGGATCTCTGTCTTTCCCTCGAGATACAACAGGGCTGTGTCACGAGCCACCGTGGTGTGAGGCAATACGCGGGTGACACTCAAGGTAGTGCAGGGCAATCAGGTTCATCTGGAGTGGACTGAGACATCTGGGAGACTTATAGTATGTTGGCACGATCCTTGGAGATCTTGGCTTTCCTGTTGAGAGTGCCACCTCTTGAGATGCGACGGAATGGCAGGAATACTTTCACAACGAATCAGGGAAAGGAACCCTCATATTGAGCTCACGAGTTGGAAATGGGGCTCTACTTGAGCTGTGCCGGGACCCTCGGTGCTCCTTCCACGTGGGGACGGCTATGTCGGGGAACTTCTTGAGTTGCAGCAATGGTGGGAAGGATGCTTGCGAGGTTCAAGTTGGAAAGCGTGCTTTCCCTCAAGACGCCACAGCAGAAAAAGGCGTCATCTCGCCTGCAGGGGAGAACCTCCTGGTTTTTCTCGAGTTGTGGCAGGTCCTTCTCGAGTTACGACGGGGATCTCAGGGACCCACTGGCATGGCCTCAGGAAAGACCAGTCTCCATGCGAGTTGCGAGGGGCCCCTCGGGATTCCTCTCCAGTCATTGTCAGGTTCTAGGTCCTCGTCTGGAACTGCAGCCAGATTCTGAGGTTTCCTCTCCAGTGCTGACAAGGATCTTGGGGTTCCTCTGGAGTCTCCACAGGAGAGTCAGGACTCTTCTCGAGTGGAGGCATAAACGTCCGTTTTCCTCCTGAACTGTAGCAGCAGTGTCAGGCTTCGTGACGGGTTGACACACGGATCTGTTGCTGTCCCTTGAAGTGCAACAGGGCTGTCACACATGCCACTGTGGTGTGATTCAATGCTCGGCGTGACCTTCGAGGCAGGGAAGGGAAACCAGGTTCATTTGGATTGGACTGAGACATTTGGGGGTCTTTTGGAATGGTGGCACGACCCCTGGAGTTCCTCTCGACTTTTCTGTTGAGACCAATTCCTCTTGCTTTGTGACGGGAAGGCCAGATTCCTCTCCCCACGAGGCAGGGAAAGGAACAGTCATCTGGAGCGGAGGAGGCGGGAAGGGGCTCCTCTTGAGTTGTGGTGGGACCCTCAGTGTTCCTCTCGAGTGGAGACGGGTAAGTCGGGGAACTTCTTGAGTTGCAGCAAGGGTATGAAGGACTCTTTGAGGTTCAGGAGGGAAGGCATGATTTCTCTCAGGATGCCGCAGCAGAAAACGGCCTCATCTCACCTAGAGGGGAGAACCTCCTGGTTTTCCTTGAGTTGCGGCAGGTCCCTCTCAAGTTAAGCCGGGGACCTCAGGGACCCGCTCGCGTGTCCTCAGGAAAGGCCAGTATCCATGCGAGTTGAGAGGGGCCCCTCGGGGTTCCTCTCCAATTGGTGCCGGGTCGTAAGTCCCCGTCTGGAGCCAAAGCTGGAACTTTAGGTTTCTTCTCCAGTGCTGGCATGAATATTGGGGTTCCTCTGGAGACTCCACAGGGGAGTCAGGCCTCGTCTCCTGTGGTTAAATGCATGTCCGCTTTCCTCCCTAGCTGAAGCAGCAGTGTCAGGTTTCCCGTAGAGGTGACCCAGGGATGTCTGTCTTTCCCATGAAAGGCCACAGGGCTGTGGCACGAGCCACCGTGTTGTGAGGCAATATAAGGGTGGCACTCGGGGCAGGGCAGGAAATCAGGTTCATATGGAGTGGACTGAGACATCTGGGGGACTTTTAGTATGTTGGCACGACACCTGGAGGTCTCCGCTTTCCTGTTGAGAGGCCACCTCTAGAGATGCGATGGGAACAGCGGGAATCCTTTCCCAAAGAAGCAGGGAAAGGGACCCATCTCGAGCTCATGAGGGGAAAACAGGGCTCCTCTTGAGTTGTGCCGGGACCCTCGGTGTTCCTCCCACATGGGGACAGGTATGTTGGGGATCTTCTTGAGTTGCAGCAAGGGTGGGAAGGACCCTTGAGAGGTTCAAGAGGGAAGGCGTGATTTCCCTCGAGATGCCGCAGCAGAAAAGGGCCACATCTCGCCTGCAGGGGAGAACCTCCTGGTTTTTCCCGAATTGCGACAGGTCCCTCACGAGTTACGATGGGGATCTCAGGGACCCGCTGGCATGGTCTCAGAAAAGGCCAGTCTCCATGCGAGTTGCGAGGGGTCCCTCGGAATTTCTCTCCAGTAAGTGTCGGGTCCTAGGTCTTTGTCGGGAACTGCAGCCAAAACCTGAGTTTTCCTCTCCACTTCTGACATGGATCTTGGGGTTCCTCTAGCGTCTCCACAAGAGAGTCAGGACTCTTCTCGAGTGGAGACATACATGTCCGTTTTCCTCCCGAGCTGTAGCAACAGTGTCAGGCTTCAAGATGGGTAGACACAGGGATCTGTGGCTTAACCTCGAGGTGCCATAGGGTTGTCACAAGTGCCACCATGGTGTGATTTGATGCTCGGGGTGACCTTCGAGGCAGGGCAGTGAAATCAGTTTCATCTGGAGCGGACTGAGACATTTTGGGGTCTTTTGGAATGGTGGTAAGAACCCTGGAGTTCCTCTCGACTTTCCTGTTGAGAGCACGTCCTCTTGCTCTGCGACGGGAATGCAAGAATCCTTTCCCGATGAAGCAGGGGGAAAAAACCCTCATGTGGAGCAGAGGAGAGGGAAAGGGGGATCCTCTTGAGTTGAGGTGGGACCCTCTCTGTTCCTCTTGAGTGGAGACAAGAATGTCGGGGAACTTCTTGAGTTTCAGCAAGGGTGTGAAGTACCCTTTGAGGTTCAGGATGGAAGGCATGATTTCTCTCGGGATGCCGCAGCAGAAAACGGCCTCATCTTGCCTAGAGGGGAGAACTTTCTGGTTTTTCTCGAGTTGCGGCAGGTGCCTCTTGAGTTATGACGGGGACCTCAGGGATCTGGTCGCGTGGCCTGAGGAAAGACCAGTCTCCATGCGCATTGGGAGGAGCCCCTCTGGATTCTTCTCCAGTCAGTGTCGGGTCCTAGGTCCTCGTCTGGAACTATGGCTGGAACCTGAGGTTTCCTCTCCATTGCTTGCATGGATCTTGGGGTTCTCTGGAGTCTCCACTGGAGAGTCAGGTCTTTTCTCGAGTGGAGACGTGCACGTCCGTTTTCCTCCCGAGCTGTAGCAGCAGTGTCAGGCTTCCCAACGAGTTGACACAGGGATCTGTGGCTTTCCCTCCAGGTGCCACAGTGCTGTTGCACGTGTCACTGTGTTGTGATTTGATGCTCGGGGTGACCTTCGAGGCAGGGCAGGGAAATCAGGTTCATTTGGAGTGGACTGAGACATTTGGGGGTCGTTTGGAATGGTGGCACAACCCCTGGAATTCCTCTCGACTTTCCTGTTGTGAGCACGTCCTCTTGCTGTGCGACGGGAACGCCAGAATCCTTTCGCGATGAAGCAGCGAAAGGAACCCTAATCTGCAGTGAAGGTGGGGGAATGGGGGCTCCTCTTGAGTTGTGGTGGGACCCTCAGTGTTCCTCCCTCGTGGGGACGGGTATGTCAGGGAATTTCTTGAGTTTCAGCAAGGGTGGGAAGGACCCTTGCGAGGTTCAAGAGGGAAGGTGTGATTTCCCTCAAGACGCCGCAGCCGAAAAGGGTCTCATCTCGCCTGCAGGGGAGAACGTTCTTGTTTCTCTTGAGTTGTGGCAGGTCCCTCTCAAGTTACGACGGGGACCTCAGGGACCCACTGGCGTGACCTCAGGAAAGACCAGTCTCCAAGCCAGTTGCGAGGGGCCCCTCGGGATTCTTTTCCAGTCATTGTCGGGTCCTAGGTCTTCATCTGGAACTGCGACCAGAACCTGAGGTTTCCTCTCCAGTGCTGACATGGATCTTAGGGCTCCTCTGGAGTCTCCCCAGGGGAGTCAGGCCTCGTCTTCTGTGGTTACATGCACGTCCGCTTTCCTCCCAAGCTGTGGCAGCAGTGTCAGGCTTCCCGTCGAGTTGACCCAGGGATGTCTGTCTTTCCCTCAATTTGCCACAGTGCCGTGGCATAAGCTACCCTGGAGTGAGGCGATATGCAGGTGACACTCGAGGCAAGGCAGGGAATTCAGGTTCATCTGGAGTGGACTGAGACATCTGGGGGACTTTTAGTATATTGGCACGACACCTGGAGATCTCGGCTTTCCTTTTGAGAGTGCCACCTCTTGAGATGTGACGGGTATGGCGGGAAACCTTTCCCGAAGGAGCAGGAAAAGGGACCCTCTTCTAGACCTCATGACCCGGAAACGGCGCTTCTCCTGAGTTGTGCCAGGGCCCTCGGTGTTCCTCCCATGTGGGGACGGGTATGTTGGGGAACTTTTTGAGTTGCAGCAAGGGTGGGAAGGATGCTTGCGAGGTTCAATAGGGAAGGCATGATTTCCCTCGAGACGCCGCAGCAGAAAAGGGCCTAATGTCACCTGCAGGTGAGAATCTACTGGTTTTTCTCGAGTTGCGTCAGGTCCCTCTCGAGTTACAACGGGGATCTCAGGGACCTGCTGAGTGGCCTTAGGAAAGACCAGTCTCCATGCGAGTTGCGTGGGGCCATTCGGGATTCCTCTATAGTCAGTGTCGTGTCCTAGGTCCTCCTCTGGAACTACAGCCAGAACTTGTGGTTTCCTCTCCAGTGCCGAAATGGATCTTGGGGTTCCCCTGGAGTCTCCACAGGAGAGTCAGAACTCTTCTCGAGTGGAGACATGCACATACGCTTTCCTCCTGAGCTGTAGCAGCAGTGTCAGGCTTCCCATCGAGTTGACCCAGGGATCTCTGTCTTTCCCTTGGGATGCCACAGGGCTGTGGCACAATCCACTGTTGTGTAAGGTGATATGTGGGTGACACTCGAGGTAGTGCAGGGAAATCACATTAATCTAGATTGAACTGAGACAGCTGGGTGACATTTAGGATGTTGGCAAGACCCCTGGAGATCTTGGCTTTCCTGTTGAGAGTGCCACCACTTGAGATGCGACGGGAATGGCAGGAATCCTTTCCTGATGAAACAGGGAAAGGGACCCTCATCTCGAGCTCATGGGGGGGAAACGGGGCTCCTCCTGAGTTATGCCAGGACCCTTGGTGATCCCTCCACGTGGGGATGGGTATGTTGGGTAACTTCTTGAGTTGCAGCAAGGGTAGGAAGGACCCTTGCAAATTTCAAGAGGGAAGGCATGATTTCTCTTGGGATGCTGCAGCAGAAAATGGCCTCATCTCACCTGGAGAGGAGAACCTCCTGGTTTTTCTCGAGTTGCAGCATGTCCCTCTTGAGTTACGATGGGGACCACAGGGACCCGCTGGTGTGGCCTCAGGAAAGACCAGTATCCGTGCGAGTTGCGAGGGTCCCCTCGGGATTCCTCTCCAGTCAGTGTCGAGTCCTAGGTCCTCCTCTGGAACTGTGGCCAGAACCTGTGGTTTCTTCTCTAGTGCTGACATGGATCTTGAGGATCCTCTGAAGTCTCCACAGGAGAGTCAGGAATCTTCTCGATTGGAGAAATACACGTCCATTTTCCTCTCGAGCTGTAGCAGCAGTGTCAGGCTTCCCGACAAGCTGACACAGGGATCTGTGGCTTTCCCTCGAGGTGCTACAGGGCTTTCACACGTGCCACTGTGGTGTGATTCGATGCTCAGGGTGACCTTCAGGTCTGGGCGGAAATCAGGTTCCTCTGAAGTGGACTGAGACATTTGGTTGTCTTTTGGAATGGTGGCACGACCCCTGGAATTACTCTCGAATTTCCTGTTGAGAGCACATCCTCTTGCTGTGTGACAGGAATGCCAGAAATCTTTCCCGACGAAGCAGGTAAAGGAACCCTCATCTCGAGCTCATGAGGGGGAGACGGGGCTCCTCATAAGTTGTGGTGGGACCCTCAGTATTCCTCTCGAGTGTAGACGGGTATGTCGGGGTACTTCTTGAGTTACAGCAAGGGTGTGAAAGACCCTTTGACGTTCAGAAGCGAAGGCGTGATTTCTCTTGGGATGTCCCAGCAGAAAATGGCCTCATCTCGCCTGGAGGGGAGAACCTCCTGGTTTTTCTCAAGTTGCAGCAGGTCCCTCTCGAGTTACAATGGGGACCTCAAGGACCCTCTCACATGGTCTCAGGAAAGGCCAGTCTCCGTGCGAGTTGAGAGAGGCCCCTCGGAATTCCTCTCAAGTCGGTCCCAGGTCCTAAGTCCCCATCTGGAGCCGAAGCTGGAACCTGAGGTTTCCTCTCCAGTGCTGGCATGGATCTTGAGGTTCCACTGGAGTCTCCTCAGGGGAATCAGACCTCGTCTCCTGTGGTTACATGCATGTCCGCTTTCCTCATGAGCTGTAGCAGCAGTGTCAGGCTTCCCGTCGAGTTGACCCAGGGATCTCTGTCTTTCCCTCGAGATACCACAGAGTTGAGTCACTAGCCATCGTGGTGTGAGGCGATACGCGGCTGACACTGGAGGTAGTGCAGGGAAATCCGGTTCATCTGGGGTGGACTGAGACATCTGGGGAACTTTTAGTATGTTGGCACGACCCCTGTGGTTCTCGGCTTTCCTGTTGAGAGCGCCACCTCTTGAGATGCAATGGGAATGGCGGGAATCCTTTCCGGACCAAGCAAGGAAAGGGACCCTCATCTCGCGCTCAGGAACGGGAAACAGGGCTATTCCTGAGTTGTCCCAGGTCCCAATGTTTTCCTCCCACGTGGGGACGGTATGCCGGGGAACTTCTTGACTTGCAGCATGAGTGAAAACGACCCTTGCGAGGTTCAAGAAGGAAGACGTGATTTCCCTCGAGACACTGAAGCAGAAAAGGGCCTCATCTCGCCTGCAGGTGAGAACCTACTGGTTTTTCTTGAGTTGCGACAGGTCCCTCTCGAGTTACGACGGGGACCTCAGGGACCTGCTGGCGTGGCCTCAGGAAAGACCAGTCTCGATTTGAGTTGCGAGGGACCCCTCGGGATTCTTCTCCAGTCAGTGTCGGGTCCTAGGTCCTTGTCTGGAACTGACGCCAGAATTCCTCTCCAGTGCTGACTTGGATCTTGGGGTTCCTCTGGAGTCTCCACAGGAGAGTCAGGACTCTTCTCGAATGGAGACATGATCATCCATTTTCCTCCCGAGCTGTAGCAGCAGTGTCAGGCTTCCCGATGAGTTGACACAAGGATCTGTGGCTTTCCCTCGAGGTGCCACAGAGCTGTCACATGTACCAACGTGGTGTGATTCAATGCTCAGGGTGACCTTTGAGGCAGGGCAGAGTAATCAGTTTCATCTGGAGTGGACTGAGACATTAGGGGGTCTTTTGGAATGGTGGCATGACCCCTGGAGTTCCTCTCGACTTTCCTGTTGAGAGCACGTCCTCTTGCTGTATGACGGGAACACCAGAATCCTTTCCCAACGACCCAGGGAAAGGAACCCTCATCTGGAGTGGAGGAGGGGGAAAGGGGGCTCCTCTTGAGTTGTGGTGGGACCCTCAGTGTTCCTTTCGAGAGGAGATGGGTATGTCAGGAAGTTCTTGAGTTGCAGCAAGGGTGTGAAGGACCCTTTGAGGTTCAGGAGGGAATTCGTGATTTCTCTTGGTATGCCGCATCAGAAAATGGCCTCATCTCGCCTGGAGTGGAGAACCTCCTGGTTCTTCTCGAGTTGCGGCATGTCCCTATCGAGTTACGATGGGGACCTCAGGGACCCACTCGAGTGGCCTCAGTAAAGGCCAGTCTCTGTGCGAGTTGAGAGGGACCCCTCGGGATTCCTCTCCAGTCAGTGCCGGGTCCTAAGTCCCCATAAGGAGCCGAGCTATAACCTGAGGTTTCCTCTTCAGTGCTGGCATGGATCTTGGGGTTCCTATGGAGTTTCCCCAGGAGAGTCAGGCCTCATCTCCTGTCGTTACTTGCACGTCTGCTTTCCACCCGAGCTGTAGCGGCAGTGTCAGTATTCCCGTCGAGTTGAGCAAGGGATCTCTGTCTTTCTCTCGAGGTGCCACAGGGCTGTGGCAGGAGCCACCGTGGTGTGAGGTGATACGTGGGTGACACTCGAGGTAGTGCAGGGAAATCAGGTTCATCTGGAGGGGACTGAGACATCTGGGGGACTTTTAGTACGTTGGCACGACCCTTGGAGATCTCGGCTTTTCTGTTGAGAACGCCACCTCTTGAAATGCGATGGGAACGGCGGGAATCCTTTCCCGACGAAGCAGGGAAAGGGACCATCAAATCGAGTTCACGAGGGGGAAACGGGGCTCCACCTGAGTTGTGCCGGGACCCTCGGTGTTCCTCCCGCATGGGGACGGGTATGTCGGGGAACTTCTTGAGTTGCAGCTAGGGTGGGAAGGACACTTGCAAGGTTCAAGAGGGAAGGCGTGATTTCCCTCAAGACGCTGCAGCAGGAAAGGGCCTCATCTCGCCTACAGGGGAGAACTTCCTGCTTTTTTTCGAGTTGTGGCAGATCCCTCGCTAGTTACAACGGGGACAGCAGGGACCCACTGGCTTGGCCTCAGGAAAGTCCAGTCTCCATGCAAGATGTGAGGGGCCCCTCGGGATTCCTCTCCAGTCATTGTCGGGTTCCAGGTCCTCGTCTGGAACTGCAGTCAGAATCTGAGGTTTCCTCTACAGTGCTGACATGGATCTTGGGGTTCCTCTGTAGTCTCCAAAGAAGAATCAGGACTCTTCTCGAGTGGAGACATGCACGTCCGTTTTCCTCCCGAGCAGTAGCAACAGTGTCAGGCTTCCCGACAAGTTGACACAGGGATCTGTGGCTTTCCCTTGAGGTGCCACAGGGCTGTTGCTCGTGCCACCATGGTGTGATTCGATGCTCGGGGTGACCTTCAGGGCAGGGCAGGGAAATCAGGTTCATCTGGAGTGGACTGAGACATTTGGGGGTCTTTTGAAATGGAGGCTCGTTCCCTGTAGTTCCTCTTGTCTTTTCTTTTGAGAGCATGCCATTTTGCCATGTGAAGGGAATGCCAGAATCCTTTCCCGATGAATCAGGGAAAGGAATCCTCATCTGGAGAGGAGGAGGAGAAAGGGGGCTCCTCTTGAGTTTTGGTGGGACCCTCAGTGTTCCTCTCAAGAGGAGACGGGTATGTTGGGCAACTTCTTGAGTTGCAGCAAGGGTGTGAAGGACCCTTGCAAGTTTTAAGAGGGAAAGCATGATTTCCCTCGAGATGCCACAGCAGAAAAGGGCCTCATCTCGCCTTCAGAGGAGAACTTCCTGGTTTTTCTAGAGTTGCAACAGATCCCAATCGAGTTACCACGGGGACCTCAGGGACCCACTCGCATGGGCTCAGGAAAGACCAGTATTCATGCGAGTTGCGAGGGGCCCCTCGGGATTCCTCTCCAGTCAGTGTCGGTTCCTAGGTCCTCGTCTGGAAATGCGGCCAGAACCTGAGGTTTCCTCTACAGTGCTGAGATGGATCTTGGGGTTCCTCTGGAGTCTCCACAGGAGAGTCAGGAATCTTCTCGAGTGGAGACATACACGTCCGTTTTCCTCCAGAGATGCAGCAACAGTGTCAGTCTTCCCGACGAATAGACACAGGTATCTGTGGCTTTCCCCCGAGTTGCCACAGGGCTGTCGCACGTGCCACCATGGTGTGATTCGATGCTCGGGGTGACCTTCAGGGCAGAGCAGGGAAATCATGCTCATCTGGAGTGGACTGAGACATTTGGGGGTCTTTTGGAATGGTGGCACGACCCCTGGAATTCCTCTCGAATTTCCTGTTGAGAGCACATCCTCTTGCTGTGCGAGAGGAATGCCAGAAACCTTTCCCAACGAAGCAGGTAAACGAACCCTCATCTCGAGCTCACGAGGGGGAAATGAGTTCCTCTTGAGTTGTGGTGGGACCCTCAGTGTTCCTCTCAAGTGTAGACGGGTATGTTGGGGTACTTCTTGAGTTACAGCAAGGGTATGAAGGACCCTTTGAGGTTCAGGAAGGAAGGCGTGATTTCTCTTGGGATGCCCCAGCAGAAAACGGCCTCATCTCGCCTGGAGGGAAGAACCTCCTGGTTTTTCTCGAGTTGCAGCAGGTCCCTCTCGAGTTATGATGGGGACCTCAGGGACCCGCTCACGTGGCCTCAGGAAAGGCCAGTCTCCGTGCGAGTTGAGAGGGTCCCCTCGGGATTCCTCTCCAGTCAGTGCCGGGTCCTAAGTCCCTGTCTGGAGCCGAAGCTGGAACCTGAGGTTTCCTCTCCAGTGCTGGNAAGGCCAGTCTCCGTGCGAGTTGAGAGGGTCCCCTCGGGATTCCTCTCCAGTCAGTGCCGGGTCCTAAGTCCCTGTCTGGAGCCGAAGCTGGAACCTGAGGTTTCCTCTCCAGTGCTGGCATTGATCTTGGGGTTCCACTGGAGCCTCCCCAGGGGAATCAGGCCTCGTCTGCTGTGGTTACATGCACGTCCACTTTCTTCCCCAGCTGTAGCATCAGTGTCAGGCTTCCTATCGAGTTGACCCAGGGATCTCTGTCTTTCCCTCGAGATGCCACAGGGCTGTGCCACGAGCAACCGTGGTGTGAGGCGATACGTGGATGACCTTCGAGGCAGGACAGGGAAATCAGGTTCATCTAGAATGGACTGAGACATCTGGGGGACTTTTAGTATGTTGGCACAACCCCTGGAGTTCTTGTATTTCCTGTTGAGAGCTCCACCACTTTAGATGCGACGGGAATGGCGGGAATCCTTTCCCGACGAAACAGGGAAATGGAACCTCATCTCGAGCTCATGAGGGGGAAACGGGGCTCCTCCTGAGTTATGCCGGGACTCTAGGTGTTCCTCCCAGGTGGGGAAGGGTATGTCGGGGAACTTCTTGAGTTGCAGCAAGGGTGGGAAGGACACTTGCAAGGTTCAAGAGGGAAGGCGTGATTTCCCTCGAGACGNTATGCCGGGACTCTAGGTGTTCCTCCCAGGTGGGGAAGGGTATGTCGGGGAACTTCTTGAGTTGCAGCAAGGGTGGGAAGGACACTTGCAAGGTTCAAGAGGGAAGGCGTGATTTCCCTCGAGACGCTGCAGCAGAAAAGGGCCTCATCTCGGCTGCAGGGGAGAACTTCCTGCTTTTTTCGAGTTATGGCAGCTCCCTCTTGAGTTACAATGGGGACCGCAGGGACCCACTGGCGTGGCCTCAGGAAAGTCCAGTCTCCATGCAAGTTGCGAGGGTCCCTTCAGGATTACTCTCCAGCCATTGTCCAGTTCCATGTCCTCATCTGTACCTGCAGCCAGAATCTGAGGTTTCCTCTCCAGTGCTGCCATGGATCTTAGGGTTCCTCTGGAGTCTCCCCAGGGGAGTCAGGCCTCATCTCCTGTCGTTACTTGCACGTCCGCTTTTCACCCGAGCTGTAGCAGCAGTGTCAGTATTCCCGTCGAGTTGACCAAGGGATCTCTGTCTCCCTCAACATGCCACAGGGCTGTGGCAGGAGCCACCGTGGTGTGAGGTGAAACGTGGGTGACACTCGAAGAAGTGCATGGAAATCAGATTCATCTGGAGTGGACTGAGACATCTGGAGGACTTTTAGTATGTTGGCACGACCCCTATAGATCTAGGCTTTCCTGTTGAGAGCGCCACCTATTGAGATGTGATGGGAACACTGGGAATCCTTTCCCGACCAAGCAAGGAAAGAGACTCTCATCTCGCGCTCACGAGCGGTAAACGGGGCTACTCCTGAGTTGTGCTGGGTCCCAGAGTTTTCCTGCTGCGTGGGGACGGTAGGCCGGGGAACTTCTTGACTTGCAGCATGAGTGAAAAGGAACCTTGCGAGGTTCAAGAAGGAAGACATGATTTCCCTCGAGACACCGCAACAGAAAAGGGCCTCATCTCGCCTGCAGGTGAGAACCTCCTGGTTTTCCTCGAGTTGTGGCAGGTCCCTCTCGAGTTACGACGGGGACCTCAGGGACCCACTGGCGTGGCCTCAGGAAAGACCAGTCTCCATGCGAGTTGTGAGGGGCCTTCGGGATTCCTCTCCAGTCAGTGTCAGTTCCTCGGTCCTCATCTGTAAATGCGGCCAGAACCTGAGGTTTCCTCTCCAGTGCTGACATGGATCTTGGGGTTCCTCTGGAGTCTCCACAGGAGAGTCAGGACTCTTCTCGAATGGAGAGATGAACATCCGTTTTCCTTCCAAGCTGTAGCAGCAGCGTCAGGCTTCCCAACGAGTTGACACAGGGATCTGTGGCTTTCCTTTAGGTGCCACAGAGCTGTCACATGTGCCAACGTGGTGTCATTAAATGATCGGGGTGACCTTTGAGGCAGGGCAGAGCATTCAGGCTCATCTGGAGTGGACTGAGACATTAGGGGGTCTTTTGGAATGGTGGCATGACCCCTGGAGTTCCTCTCGACTTTCCTGTTGAGAGCACGTCCTCTTGCTGTGCGATTGGAACACCAGAATCCTTTCCCGACGACCCAGGGAAAGGAACCCTCATCTGGAGCAGAGGAGGGGGAAAGGGGGCTCCTCTTGAGTTGTGGTGGGACCCTCAGTGTTCCTCTCGAGAGGAGATTGGTATGTCAGGGATGTTCTTGAGTTGCAGCAAGGGTGTGAAGGACCCTTTGAGGTTCAGGAGGGAATTCGTGATTTCTTTTGGGATGCCACATCAGAAAACGGCCTCATCTCACCTGGAGGGGAGAACTTCCTGGTTTTTCTCGAGTTGCGGCAAGTCCCTCTCGAGTTACGACGGGGACCTGAGGGACCCACTCGCGTGGCCTTCTTAAAGACTAGTCTCTGTGCGAGTTGAGAGGGGCCCCTCGGGATTCCTCTCCAGCCGGTGCCGGGTCCTAAGTCCCCATAAGGAGCCGAAGCTGGAACCTGAAGTTTCCTCTTCAGTGATGGCATGGATCTTCGGGTTCCTATGGAGTTTCCCCAAGGGACTCAGGCCTCATCTCCTGTCGTTACTTGCACGTCTGCTTTCCACCCGAGCTGTAGCGGCAGTGTCAGTATTCCCGTCGAGTTCACCAAGGGATCTCTGTCTTTCCCTCAAGATGCCACAGGGCTGTGGCAGGAGCCACCATGGTGTGAGGTGATACGCAGGTGACACTCGAGGTAGTGGAGGGAAATCAGGTTCATCTGGAGTGGACTGAGACATCTGGGGGACTTTTAGTATGTTGGCACGACGCCTGGAGATCTCGGCTTTCCTGTTGAGAGCGCCACCTCTTGAGATGTGACGGGAAAGGCGGGAATCCTTTCCCGACCAAGCAAGGAAAGGGACCCTCATCTCGTGCTCACGAGCGGGAAATGAGGCTCCTCCTGAGTTGTGCCAAGTCCCAATGTTTTCCTCCCGTTTGGGGACGGTATGCCGGGGAACTTCTTGACTTGCAGCATGAGTGAAAAAGACCCTTGCGAGGTTCAAGAAGGAAGGCGTGATTTCCCTCGAGACACCACAGCAGAAAAGGGCCTCATCTCGCCTGCAGGGGAGAACCTCTTGGTTTTTCTCGAGTTGCGGCTGGTCCCTCTCGAATTCTGACGGGGACCTCAGGAAACCGCTGGCTTGGCCTCTGGAAAGACCAGTCTCCATGTGAGTTGCGAGGGGCCCCTCGCGATTCCTCTCCAGTCAGTGTCGGGTCCTAGCTCATCGTCTGGAACTATGGTCAGAATCTGAGTTTCCACTCCAGTGCTGACATGGATCTTGGGGTTCCTCTGGAGTCTTCACAGGAGAGTCAGGACTCTTCTCAATAGGAGACATGCACGGCCGTTCTCCTCCCAAGCTCTAGCAGCAGTGTCAGGCTTCCACACGAGTTGAAACAGGGATCTGTGGCTTTCCCTCGAGGTGCCACAGGGCTGTCGCAAATGCAACCGTGGTGTGATTCGATTCTCAGGGTGACCTTCGAGGCAGTGCAGGGAAATCAGGTTCATCTGGAGTGGACTGAGACATTTGGGGTCTTTTGGAACGGTGGCACGACCCCTGGAGTTCCTCTCGACTTTCCTGTTGAAAGTACACCCTCTTGCTGTGGGACGTGGACGCCAAAATACTTTCCTGTCGAAGTAGGGAAAGGATCCCTCATCGGGAGCAGAGGAGGGGCAAAGGGGGCTCGTCTTGAGTTGTGCTGGGACCCTCAGGGTTCCTCTCGCGTGGAGATGGTTATGTCGGGGAACTTCTTGGGTTGTAGCAAGTATGTGAAGGACCCTTTGAGGTTCAGGAGCAAAGGCCAGTTTTCTCTTGGGATGCTGCAGCAGAAAACGGCCTCATCTTGCCTGGAGGGGGAACCTCCTGGTTTTCCTCGAGGTGCGGCAGGTCCCTCTTGAGTTACGACGGGGACCTCAGGGACCCTCTTGCATGGCCTCAGGAAAGGCCAGTCTCCGTGCGAGTTGAGAGGGGCTCCTCGGGATTCCTCTCCAGTCGGTGCCGGGTCCTAAGTCCCCATCTGGAGCCAAAGCTGGAACCTGAGGTTTCCTCTCCTGTGCTGGCAGGGAACATGGGGATTCTCTGGAATCTCTCAAGGGCAATCAGGCCTCGTCTCCTGTGGTTGCGTGCATGTCCGCTTTCCTCCCGAGTTGTAGCTGCAGTGTCAGGCTTCCCCTCGACTTGACCCTGGGATCTCTGTCTTTCCCTCGAGATGTCACAGGCCTGTGACACAAGCCACCGTGGTGTGAGGTGATACGCAGGTAACACTCGAGGTAGTGCAGGGAAATCAGGTTCATCTGGACTGGACTGAGACATATGGGGGACTTTTCGTATGTTGGCACGACCTCTGGAAACCTCGGCTTTCCTGTTGAGAGCGCCACCTCTTGAGATGTGACGGGAATGGCGGGAATCCTTTCCTAACGAAGCAGGGAAAAAGACCCTCATCTCGAGGTCACGATGGGGAAACGAGGCTCCTCCTGAGGTGTGCCGGGACCTTTCGTGTTCCTCCCATGTGGTGACTGGTATGTCGAGGAACTTCTTGAGTTGCCGCAAGTGTGGGAAGGATGCTTGCGAGGTTCAAGTGGGAAGGCGTGATTTCCCCTGTGATGCCACAGCAGAAAAGGGCCTCATCTGGCTTGCAGGGGAGAACCTCCTGGTTTTTCTCGAGTTGCGGCAGGTCCCTCTCGAGTTACGACGGGGACCTCAGCGACCCGCTGGCGTGGCCTCAGGAAAGACCAATCTCCATACGAGTTGCGAGGGGCTCCTCGGGATTCCTGTCTAGTCAGTGTTGGGTCCTAAGTACTTGTCTGGAACTGAAGCCAGAACCTGAGGTTTCCTCTCCAGTGCTGACATGGATCTTGGCATCCTCTGGAGTCTCCACAGGAGAGTCAGGACTCTTCTCAAGTGGAGACATGCACCTCCGTTTTCCTCCCAAGCTGTAGCAGCAGTGTCAGGCTTACCGATGCATTGACACAGGGATCTGTGGCTTTCCCTCGAGGTGCCACAGGGCTGTCGCAAATGCTACTGTGGTGTGATTCTATGCTCAGGGTGACCTTCGAGGCAGCGGAAGGAAATCAGGTTCATCTGGAGTGGACTGAGACATTTGCGGGTCTTTGGGAATGGTGGCATGACCCCTGGAGTTCCTCTGGACTTTCCTGTTGAGAGCATGCCCTCTTGCTGTGTGACGGGAACACCAGAATCCTTTCCTTTCAAAGCAGGGAAAGGATCCCTCATCTGGAGCAAAGGAGGGGGAAAGGGGGTCCCTATTGAGTTGTGCTGGGACCCTCAGGATTCCTCTTTAGTGAAGACGGGTATGTCAGGGAACTTCTTGAGTTGCAGCAAGGTTGTGAAAGACCCTTTGAGGTTCAGGAGGGAAGGCATGATTTCTCTCGGGATTCCACAGTAGAAAATGGCCTCATCTTTCCTGGAGGGGAGAACCTCCTGGTTTTTCTCAAGTTGTGGCAGGTCCCTCACGACTTACGATCGGGACCTCAGGGAACCACTCGCGTGGTCTCAGGAAAGGCCAGTCTCCTTGCAGGTTGAGAGGGGCCCCTCGGGATTGTTCTCCAGTCATTGCCGGGTCCTAAGTCCCCATCTGGAGCTGAAGTTGGAACCTGAGTTTTCCTCTCCAGTGGTGGCATGTGTATTGGGGTTCTTCTGGAGTCTCCCCAGGGAAGTCAGGCCTCGTCTCCTGTGGTTACATGCACGTCCGCTTTCCTCCCTGACACTGTAGCAGCAGTGTCAGGCTTCCCGTCGAGTTGACCCAGGGATTTCTGTCTTTCCCTCGAGATGCCACAGGGCTGTGGCACGAGCCACCGTGGTGTGAGGCGATTCGCGGATGACACTCGAGGTAGTGCAGGGAAATCAGGTTCATCTGGAGTGGACTTAGACATCTGGGGGGCTTTTAGTATGTTGGCACGACCCCTGGAGATCTTGGCTTTCCTGTTGAGAGTGTCACCTCTTGAGACGCGAAGAGACCGGTGGGAAAACTTTCCCCAAGAAGCAGGGAAAGGGACCCTCATATCGAGCTTATGAGGGGGAAACGGGGCTCCTCCTGAGTAGTAGCGGGACCCTCGGTGCTCCTCCCTGGTGGGGATGTATATGTCGGAGAACTTCTTGAGTTGCAGCAATGGTGGGAAGGTCCCTTGCGAGGTTCAAGAGGGAAGGCATGAATTCCCTCGAGACGCCGCAGCAGAAAAGGGCCTCATCTCGCCTGCAGGGAAAGAACCTCATAGTTTTTCTCTAGTTGTGGCAGGTCCCTCTCGAGTTTCTATGGAGACCTCAGGGACCCGCTGGCGTGGTCTCAGGAAAGACCAGTCTCCATATGAGTTCCGAGGGGCCCCTCGGGATTCCTCTCCAGTCATTGCCAGGTTCTAGGTCCTCATCTGCAACTGCGGCCAGAACCTGAGGTTTCCTCTCCAGTGCTGACATGGATCTTGGGGTTCCTCTGGAGTCTCCACAGGAGAATCAGGACTCTTCTCGAGTGGAGACATACACGTCTGTTTTCCTCCCGAGCTGTAGCACAGTGTCAGGCTTCCTGACGGGTTGATACAGGGCTTCTTTGGTTTTCCCTCGAGGTGCCACAGGGCTTGCGCACATGCCACCATGGTGTGATTCGATGCTCAGGATGACCTTCGAGGCAGGGCAGGGAAATCAGGTTCATCTGGAGTGGATTGAGAAATTTGGGGTCTTTTGGAATGGTGGTACCACCCCTGGAGTTCCTCTTGTCATTCCTGTTGAGAGCACAACCTCTTGCTGTGCGACGGGAAGGCCAGAATCCTTCCGGACAAAGCAGGGAAGGAACCCTCATCTGGAGCGGTGGAGGGTGAAAGGGAGGCCCTCTTGAGTTGTCGTGGGACCCTCAGTGTTCCCCTCGAGTGGAGACGATTATGAAGGGGAACTTCTTGAGTTGCAGCAAGGGTGTGAAAGACCCTTTGAGGTTCAGGAGGGAAGGCGTGATTTCTCTCGGGATGCCACAGGAGAAAACGGCCTCATCTCGCCTGGAGGGGAGAACCTCCTGGTTTTTCTCCAGNGCGCGTAACCCGTGGCCGACTCACGGTGATGTATGGCAGAACTCATCACAAGGTTGTAATCGTCCTCTAATTTAAAATAAAAATGAAAAACAAGAGCACCTGGCTCTTCTCTCAGCTCCGTGGCTGCTGTTTCAAGGCTTACTCCTGTGAACTGTGTTTTGCGCTAAGGATAACTGGTGGGCATGCGTGTGGGCAGTGAGACGGAGCGGGCATTCCCTGTCCTGCACACGTAGCTGTACCCTTTGCCCTTGGCCCGCGTCAGCTGTGAGCATGGGCTCTGTGATGCCTCTCGAAGGCCTCCCTGCGGATGCTTCCCAGAAACCTGCTCTCCTGTGAGACGCCCCCGCCCAGCAGGGCCGCCCTTGGGAAGAGCGAGTGCCCGTCCCNCTGTCCTGCACACGTAGCTGTACCCTTTGCCCTTGGCCCGCGTCAGCTGTGAGCATGGGCTCTGTGATGCCTCTCGAAGGCCTCCCTGCGGATGCTTCCCAGAAACCTGCTCTCCTGTGAGACGCCCCCGCCCAGCAGGGCCGCCCTTGGGAAGAGCGAGTGCCCGTCCCCACCCGGGCTTCCGGAGCTCACGGCTGGCAAGGCTGAGGCTCTCCTCTGGTGGCTGCCGTCGAGGATGGTAAGAAGGACCTGAGGCTGGAGACGGGGAAGGAAAGGTGAACACCTGGGAGAGAGTGATCTCCTTGAATAACGAGTTTATAGATCGTTTCCAGAAAAATGAATCACAAGCTGAAAAATCTTTCCATGTACGGCAATGTCTTCTCCTCTTAATGCTTCTTACATCTTAATATTATGTTCTTGATATTTTATTTCTGGGGTGTACTCATCAATAATCACTTAAATTATTAATTTGTTTAGAATTTTTTAAGTTCAGAGAGCATAGAATAATTAAACACTTAAAGAACACAGTCTAACAGATGTTTAGCACACACAGTAAACACGGGCTTAAGTTAGCCATCGGGTTTCTGAAGGGGTCCCCTCCCATCTCTCCAAGCAGTGCCTGAGTCAGCGTCTGGGGACATTCAAGTGACAGAATAGGGACTCCCTCGGGCGGCGTTCGGGAGCAACTCCAGCTAAGCCTGCGGAAGCCCACTCTGCTTCCCACACTTGTTGATAACGGTTCCCTGGAAAGGGTGCATTTGTAAACATTTTGATAACCCGAGGAATCCCGAATCAGCCCGCCTTTATCGCTACAGGAGCCCGGACACCCTCTCCACCCTCCTCTCTGCCGCGGGACGTGCCTCCCGACGCCGGGAACCGGAGGGAGGAACGGGACTAGGAGCTGGGGAGGAGGGGAGACACCAGCAAAGTTGGGGTAACAGTTGGAACCTGACCCAGGAAACTCAGGCGCTTTGTGTGACTGACAAGCAGTCAAGGGCCAGGCCTGGAGTTTGTAAGTATCGACGTTAAACAGTGAATCAAAAACAGCTCTGTGTACAGACCTTTTATGTCCTTCATAAATATGTGTTAAAATCTTGGAGGAGACACATTGCACGCGAGTCCAGAAGCCACAGAGCCCGACTGGAGGTTACAGTCCTCCCCTCACTGTCCCGAGAACCACAGACAGAAAATGCAGAGAAAATCACAGCCAGGAGGAGTCGTGAGACATCTCCCAACCCACACACAGTAACTCAGACAAGCTGCCCGGTGCAGGCCTCCCCGAGTTGTCAGAAGAGTTGCTCAGAGCAGGGAGGAGCTGAGCCCGGTTCCAGGGGGCGGGCAGGGCCGGTCATGCCATCTCTCAGGGGCAGAGAGGAGCCCAGGCTTGTGAAGCCGCGGGCATCTCAGGCGCCGGCCCCGGGGGGCAGGGGCTCTTGCTGCGGGTCCCTTCCTGTGACTCGAGGCTCTTGTGGGAAGCAGAGCACGCAGGGCGGCAAAAAGCGGGAGCTTCTCCACAGCAGTGCAGAAAGGTAGCCGGGTGGAAGTCTCAGAGAGGCGCCCGTTAGCGACCGACGGCAGCAGCCACACGCCCTGCGCCTGGCCCAGTCCCCGCCCGCAGAAACCACGCCGCGGCCCTGCCACCAGCCGCATCCCGCCGAAGCCGAGCCGGAGCGGGTCTCGGAGACGGGAAGCAGGAGGCAGAAAGGACCAGAGTAACAGCGGAAGGACTGCAGCACAAAGCACCAAAGGCTGATACAGATTCNACCTGAGTTTTCCTCTCCAGTGCTGGCATGGATCTTGGGCTTCCTCTGGAGTCTCCCCAGGGGTGTCAGGCCTCGTCTCCTGTGGTTACACGCACGTCCGCTTTCCTCCTGAGCTGTAGCAGCTTTGTCAGTCTTCCTGTTCAGTTGACCCAGGGATCTCTGTCTTTCCCTCGAGATGTCCACAGGGCTGTGGCATGAGACACTTTTTGTGTGAGGTGATACGCGGGTGACACTCGAGGTAGTGCAGGGAAATCAGGTTCCTCTGTAGTGGACTGAAACATCTGGGGGATTTTAGTATGTTGGCTTGACCCCTGGAGATCTCGGCTTTCTTTTTCAGAGCGCCACCACTTGAGATGCGATGGGAACGGAGGGAATCCTTTCCCGATGAAGCAGGGAAAGAGTCCCTCATCTCGAACTCCTGAGGGGGATACGGGGGTCCTTCTGAGTTGTGCCGGGACCCTCGGTGTTCCTCCCACGTGGGGACTGGTATGTCGGGTAACTTCTTGAGTTGCAGCAAGGGTGGGAAGGACACTTTCGAGGTTCAAGAGGGAAGGTGTGATTTCCCTCATGACCCTGCAGCAGAAAAGGGACTCATCTCGCCTGCAGGGAAAGAACCTCATGGTTTTTCTCGAGTTGCAGGAGGTCCCTCTCAAGTTACCACGGGGATCTCAGGGACCCGGACCGCATCGGATTCCTTTCTGCTCAGAGGTACGCTCAACACTCCCCGCGGAGTCCTAACGAGATGTCAGTCACAGCCCAGGAAAAAGGAGTAGACCTAGAGGACGGACCTTGACTCCAAAGGAGAGATCACGACTGTACCTAAAACCCCAAGGAGACATCAGATGTGTCCTCTCAGTCCTGAGATAAACTCTCTTCTGTATGTGCAGGCAATAGGTCCCGAAATTTAGCAGCAGTGTCAAGCTTCCTGATAGATAGACACAGGGATCTGTGGCTTTCCCTCGAGGTGACACAGGGCTGTCGCACGTGCCACCGTGGTGTGATTCAATGCTAGGGGTGACCTTCGAGGCAGGGCAGGGTAATCAGGTTCATCTGGAGTGGACTGAGACATTTGGGGGTGTTTTGGAATGGTGGCATGACCCCTCAGTTCCTCTCGAGTTTCCTGTTGAGAGCACACCCTCTTGCTGTGCGACGGGAACACCAGAATGCTTTCCCAATGAAACAGGGAAAGGAACCCTCATCTGGAGAGGAGGATGGGGAAAGGGGGCCACTCTAGAATTGTGGTGGGACCCTCAGTGTTCCTCTCGAGTGGAAACGGGTATGTCGAGGAACTTCTTGAGTTCAGCAAAGGTGTGAAGGAACTTTTGAGGTTCAGGAGGGAAGGCGTGATTTCTCTTGGGATGCCGCAGCAGAAAATGACCTCATCTCGCCTGGAGGGGAGAACCTCCTGGTTTTTCTCGAGTTGCGGCAGGTCCCTCACGACTTATGATGGGGACCTCAGGGACCCGCTCGCGTGGCCTCAGGAAAGGCCAGTCTCTGTGCGAGTTGAGAAGGGCCCCTCGGGATTCCTCTCCAGTCATTGTCGGGTCCTAAGTCCCCATCTGGATCTGAAGCTGTAACCTGAAGTTTCCTCTCCAGTGCTTTCATGGATCTTGGGGTTCCTCTAGAGTCTCCCTAGGGGAGTCAGGCCTCATCTCCTGTGGTTATATTCATGTCCGCTTTACTCCCTGACTCTAGCAGCAGTGCCATGCTTCCCGTCGAGTTGACCCAGGGATCTCTGTCTTTCCCTCGAGATGCCACAGGCCTGTGGCACGAGCCACCATGGTGTGAGGCGATACGCAGGTGACACTCGTGGTAGTGCAGGGAAATCAGGTTCATCTGGAGTGGACTGAGACATCTGGAGGACTTTTAGTCTGTTGGCACGACCCCTGGAGGTCTCGGCTTTCCTGTTGAGAGTGCAACCTCCTGAGATGCGATGGGAATGGCAGCAATCCTTTCCTGATGAAGCAGGGAAAGGGACCCACATCTCGGCTCACGAGGGGGAAATGGGGCTCCTCCTGAGTTGTGCCGGGACCCTCAGTGTTCCTCCTGCGTGGGGACTGGTATGTCAGGAAACTTCTAGAGTTGTAGCAAGGGTGAGAAGGACCCTTGGAAGGTTCAAGAGGGAAGGCGTGATTTCCCTCACCGTGCGCAGCAGAAAAGGGCCTCATCTAGACTGCAAGGGAGAACCACCTGGTTTCTCTCGAGTTGCAGCAGTTCCCTNTGCCACAGGCCTGTGGCACGAGCCACCATGGTGTGAGGCAATACGCAGGTGACACTCGTGGTAGTGCAGGAAAATCAGGTTCATCTGGAGTGGACTGAGACATCTGGGGGACTTTTAGTATGTTGGCACGACCCCTGGAGATCTCGGCTTTCCTGTTGAGAGCGCCACCTCTTGAGATGTGACGGGAACGGCGGGAATCCCTTCCCGACGAAGGAGGGAAAAAGACCCTCAACTCGCGCTCATAATGGGGAAACGAGGCTCCTCCTGAGGTGTCCCGGGACCCTTATTGTTTTTCCCGCGTGGGGACTGGTATGTCAGGGAACTTCTTGAGTTGCAGCAAGGGTGGGAATGATGCTTGCCAGGTTCAAGTGGGAAGGCGTGATTTCCCTCATGATGCTACAGCAGATAAGGGCCTCATTTCGTCTGCAGGGGNGGGAAATGGGGCTCCTCCTGAGTTGTGCCGGGACCCTCAGTGTTCCTCCTGCGTGGGGACTGGTATGTCAGGAAACTTCTAGAGTTGTAGCAAGGGTGAGAAGGACCCTTGGAAGGTTCAAGAGGGAAGGCGTGATTTCCCTCACCGTGCGCAGCAGAAAAGGGCCTCATCTAGACTGCAAGGGAGAACCACCTGGTTTCTCTCGAGTTGCAGCAGTTCCCTCTTATGACGGGGACCTCAGGGACCCGCTCGTGTAGCCTCAGGAAAGACCAGTCTCTATGCGAGTTGCGAGGGGCCCCTTGGGGTTCCTCTCCAGTCATTGTCGGGTCCTAAGTCCTCGTCTCGAACTGCAGCCAGAACCTGAGGTTTCTTTTCCAGTGTTGACATCGACCTTGCGATACCTCTGGAGTCTCCACAGGAGAGTCAGGAATCTTCTCAAGTGGAGTCATACACGTTCTTTTTCCTCCCGAGCTGTAGCAGCAGTGTCAGACTTCCCAACGAGTTGACACAGGGATCTGTGGCTTTCCCTTGAGGTTCCACAGGGCTGTCACATGTGCCACTGTGGTGTGATTCGATGTTCGGGGTGACCTTCGAGGCAGTACAGGGAAATCAGGTTTATGTAGAGTGGACTGAGACATTTGAGGGTCTTTTGGAATGGTGGACAACCCCGGGAGTTCCTCTCGACTTTCCCGTTGAGAGCATGTCCTCTTGCTGTGCGACGGAAACGCCAAAATCTTTTCTCGACGCAGCAGGTAAAGGAAGCCTCATCTCGAGCGGAGGAGGGGGAAAGGAGGCTCCTCTTGAGTTTTGGTGGGACCCTCAGTGTTCCTCTCGAGTGCAGACGGGTATGTCGGGTAAATTCTTGAGTTGCATTACAACAGGGACCTCAGGGACAAGGTCGTGTGGCCTCAGAAAAGGCCAGTCTCCATGCGAGTTTAGAGCGGCCCTTCTGGATTCTTCTCCAGTTGGTGCCGGATCCTAAGTCCCCGGCTGGAGCCGAAGCTGGAACCTGAGATTTCCTCTCCAGCGCTGACATGGATCTTGGGGTTCCTCTGGAGTCTCCCCACTGGAGTCAGGCTTCGTCTCCTGTGGTTACATGCATGTATTCCTTCTTCAGGACCTGTAGCAGCAGTGTCAGTCTTCCCGTCGAGTTGAAACAGGCATCTCTGTCTTTCCACCACGATGCCACAGGGCTGTGACATGAGCCACTGTGGTGTGAGGCAATAAATGGGTGACACTCGAGGTAGTACAGAGAAATCAGGTTCATCTGGACTTGACTGAAACATCTGGAGGATTTTTAGTATGTTGGCATGACCCCTGGAGATCTAGGCTTTACTGTTGAGAGCGCCACCTCCTGTGATGCGATGGGAATGGCGGGAATCCTTTCCTGACGAACCAGGGAACGGAACCCTCATCTCGAGCGGAGGAGGGGGAAAGGGGGCTCCTCTTGAGTTGGTGGGACCCTCAGTGTTCCTCTCGAGTGGAGACGGGTATGTCAGAAAACTTATTGAGTTGCAGCATGGTTGTGAATGACTCTTTGAAGTTCAGGAGGGAAGGTGTGGTTGCTCTCGAGATGCCGCATCAGAAAACGGCCTCATCTCGCCTGGAGGGGAGAACCTCCTGATTTTTCTTGAGTTGTGGCAGGTTCCTCTCGATTCAAGATGGGGAACTCAGGGACCCGCTCGTGTGGCCTCAGGAAAGGACATTCTCCTTTCGAGTTGAGAGGGGACTCTCGGTATTCCTCTCCAGTCAGACCCGGATCCTAAGTCCCCGTTTGGAGCCTAAGCTGGAACCTGAGGTTTCCTCTCCAGTGCTGACATGGGTCTTGGGGTTCCTCTGGAGTCTCCACAGGGGAGTCAGGCCTCATCTCCTGTGGTTACATGCACTTCCGCTTTTCTCCCGAGCTGTACCAGCAATGTCAGACTTCCCGTCAAACTGACACAGGGATCTGGGGCTTTCCATTGAGGTGACACAGGGATGTCACACGTCCCATTGTGGTGTGAGTCGATACTCGGGTGACAGTCGGGGCAGTTCAGGGAAATCAGGTTCATCTGGAGAGTACCGAGACATTTTGGGGTCTTTTGGAATGGTGGCACAACACCTCAGTTTCCTCTCCACTTTATTTAATTTTTTATGAAACCAGTTAATTTTATTTTTTTTTAATTTTTACTTTATTTTCCTTTACAATACCGTATTGGTTTTGCCATACATTGACATNTTTTTTTTTTTTTTTTTTTGGTATGGTGGCACGACCGCTTGAATTCCTCTCGACTTTCCTGTTGAGAGCGTCTCCTCTTGAGATGTGACGGGAACGCCCGTAATCCTTTCCCATAGAAGCAAGGAAAAGAACCCTCATCTCAAGCTTAGGAGGGGGAAAAAGGGCTCCTCTTGAGTTGTGACCAGACCTCGGTGTTCCTCTCAAGTGGGGACAGGTATGTTGGGGAACTTCTTGAGTTGCAGCAAGGGTGTGCAGGAACCTTTCGAGGTTCAAGAGGGAAGGTGTGATTTCCCTCGAGACATGGCAGCAGAAAAGGGCCTCATCTCTCTTGGAGGGGAGAACCTCCTGTTTTTTCTCGAGTTGCGGCAGTTTCCTCTTGAGTTACAACGGGGACCTCAGGGACCCACTTCTGTGGCCTCAGGATAGGCCAGTCTCCAAGTGAGCTGCAAGGGGCCTCTTGGGATTCCTCTCCAGATGGTGCTGGGTCCTAAGTCCACGTATGGAATTGAGGCCAGAACCTGGAGTTTCTTCTCCAGTGCTGATATGGATCTTGGGGATCCTCTGGGGTCTCCAAGGGGACTCAGGCCTCATCTCGAGTGGAGACATGCACATTCGCTTTCCTGCCAAGCTGTAGCAAAAGTGTCAGGCTTTCTGTCGAGTTGACACAAGAATCTGTGGTTTCCTTCAAGGTGCCACAGGGTTGTCACACGTGCCACCATGGTGCGAGTCGATACTTAGGGTGACAGTCGAGGCAGTGTCTGGAAATGAGGTTCATCTGGAGTGGACTGAGACATTTGGGGGTCTTTTGGAATGTTGACACGACCCCTNCCAGAACCTGGAGTTTCTTCTCCAGTGCTGATATGGATCTTGGGGATCCTCTGGGGTCTCCAAGGGGACTCAGGCCTCATCTCGAGTGGAGACATGCACGTTCGCTTTCCTGCCAAGCTGTAGCAAAAGTGTCAGGCTTCCCGTCGAGTTGACACAAGAATCTGTGGCTTTCCTTCAAGGTGCCACAGGGTTGTCACACGTGCCACCATGGTGTGAGTTGATACTTGGGGTGACAGTCGAGCCAGTGTCTGGAAATGAGGTTCATCTGGAGTGGACTGAGACATTTGGGGGTCTTTTGGAATGTTGACATGACACCTGGAGATCCTCTCGACTTTCCTGTTGAGAGTGCCTCCTCTTGAGGTGCTACAGGAATGCCGGGAATCCTTTCCCTGAACCCTCATCTTGAGCTTTTGGAGTGGACAACGGGGGTCCCCTTGAGTTGTGGTGGGATGCTCGGTGTTCCTCTCAAGTGGAGACGGGTATGTTGAGGAGCTTCTTGAGTTGCAGCAAGGGTGTGAAGGACTCTTTCAAGGTTCAAGAGAGAAGGTGTGATTTCCCTCGAGACCCCACAGCAGAAAAGGGCCTCATCTCCCCTGGAGGGTAGAATTTCCTGGTTTTTCTTGAGTTATGGCAGGTCCCTCTCCAGTTACAATGGGGACATCAGGGATCCGCTTGTTTGGCCTCAGGAAAGGCCAGTCTCCATGTGAGTTAAGAGGGGCCTCTCAGGATTCCTCTGCAGTAGGTGCCAGNATCCTCTCGACTTTCCTGTTGAGAGTGCCTCCTCTTGAGGTGCTACAGGAACGCCGCAAATCCTTTCCCTGAACTCTCACCTTGAACTGTGGAGTGGAAAACGGGGGTCCCCTTGAGTTGTGGTGGGATGTTCGGTGTTCCTCTTGAGTGGATACGGGTATGTCGAGGAGCTTCTTGAGTTGCAGCAAGGGTGTGAAGGACCCTTTCGAGGTTCAAGAGAGAAGGTGTGGTTTCCCTCGACACCCTGCAGCAGAAAAGGGCCTCATCTCTCCTGGAGGGTAGAATTTCCTGGTTTTTCTCCAGTTAGGGCAGGTCCCTCTCCAGTTACAATGGGAACCTCAGGGATCCACTTGTGTGGCCTCAGGAAAGGCCAGTCTCCAAGTGAGTTAAGAGGGGCCTCTCAGTATTCCTCTGCAGTAGGTGCCAGGCCCTAAGTCCTCGGCTGGACCTGAGGCCGGAACCTGAGGTTTCCTCTCCAGTGCTGACACGGAACTTGGGGTTCCTCTNTTTGGCCTCAGGAAAGGCCAATCTCCATGTGAGTTAAGAGGGGCCTCTCAGGATTCCTCTGCAGTAGGTGCCAGGTCCTAAGTTCTCGACTGGACCTGAGGCCGGAACCTGAGGTTTTCTCTCCAGTGCTGACACGGAACTTGGGGTACCTCTGGAGTCTCCACAAGGGAGTCAGGCCTCATCTTGAGTGGAGACATGCAGGTCCGCTTTCCTCCCAAGCTGTAGCAGCAGTGTCAGGCTTCCCATCGTGTTGACTCAGGCATATTTGGCTCTCCCTCGAGGTGCCACAAGGCTGTCAAACATGCCGCCGTGGTGTGAGTCAATACTCAGGGTGACAGTGAGGCAGTGAAGGGAAATCAGGTTCATCTGGCGTGGACTGAGATATTTTGGGGGGTGTTTTTGGAATGGTGGCTGTTTGGGTCCAGCTGCAGTGGATCCAGGAAATTCAATGCAGAGANCCCTGGAGATCTCGGCTTTCCTGTTGAGAGCGCCACCTCTTGAGATGTGATGGGAATGGCGGGAATCCTTTCCCGACGAAGCAGGGAAAGGGACCCTCATCTCGAGCTCACGAAGATGAAACTGGGCTCCTCCTGAGTTGTGCCGGGACACTTGGTGTTGCTCCCACATGGGAATGGATATGTCAGGGAACTTCTTGAGTTGCAGCAAGGGTGGGAAGTACCCTTGCGAGGTTCAAGAGGAGAGGCGTGATTTCCCTCGAGACACCGCAGCAGAAAAGGGCCTCATCTCGCCTGCAGGGGAGCACCTCCTTGTTTTTCTCGAGTTGCAGGAGGTCCCTCTCGAGTTATGATGGGGACTGTAGGGACACGCTCGCGTAGCCTAAGGAAAGACCAGTCTCCATTCGAGTTGCAAGGGGCCCCTCAGGATTCCTCTCCAGTCAGTGTCAGGTCCTAATTCCTCGTCTGGAACTCCTGCCAGAACGTGAGCTTTCCTCTCCAGTGCTGACATGGATCTTGGGGTTCCTCTGGAGTTTCCACAGGAAAGTCAGGACTCCATTCGAGTGGAGACATACACGTCCGTTATCCTCGTGAGGTGTAGCAGCAGTGTCAGGCTTCCCAATGGATTGACACAGGGATTTGTGGCTTTCCCTCGAGGTGCCACAGGGCTGTCGCACGTGCCACCATTGTGTGATTCGATGCTCGGGGTGACCTTCGAGGCAGGGCATGGAAATCAGGTTCATCTTGAGTGGACTGAGACATTTGGGGGTCTTTTGGAATGGTGGCACGACCAGTCAGTTCCTCTAGACTTTCCTGTTGAAAGTACGTCCTCTTGATGTGCAACAGGAACACCAGAATCCTTTCCCGACGAAGCAGGGAAAGAAACTCTCATCTGGAGCAGAGGAGGGGGAAAGGGGGTCCCTATTGAGTTGTGCTGGGACCCTCAGGGTTCCTCTTGAGTGAAGACGGGTATGTCGGGGAACTTCTTGAGTTGCAGCAAGGTTGTGAAGGACCCTTTGAGGTTCAGGAAGGAAGGCGTGATTTCTCTCAGAATGCCACAGTAGAAAATGGCCTCATCTTTCCTGGAGGGGAGAACATCTTGGTTTTTCTCGAGTTGTGGCAGGTCCCTCACGAGTTATGATGGGGACCTCAGGGAACCACTCGCGTGGTCTCAGGAAAGGCCAGTCTCCTTGCAGGTTGAGAGGGGCCCCTCGGGATTGTTCTCCAGTCATTGCCGGGTCCTAAGTCCCCATCTGGAGCTGAAGTTGGAACCTGAGTTTTCCTCTCCAGTGGTGGCATGTGTATTGGGGTTCTTCTGGAGTCTCCCCAGGGAAGTCAGGCCTCGTCTCCTGTGGTTACATGCACGTCCGCTTTCCTCCCTGACACTGTAGCAGCAGTGTCAGGCTTCCCGTCGAGTTGACCC
>SJYH01008001.1:14174-35563 GCA_006408735.1 Sylvicapra grimmia | reverse complement strand
GCAGAACCCATCCTATGTCAGTTCAGAGATGATGTTGTGGGCTCAGGTGTGTTTGCCAGGGCTTGAATAAAGGCTGGGTTCAGACTGCTTCAGTTCTGGGAGGGAGATATGCGCTTAAGAGTGTTGGTCTGGACATGGAACCAGTGAAGGACCCAGCATAATTCAGCTGAGCAACTGCGATGTAGGCCCAGAAGCAATTGTCTGGGGCTGCAATAAGGTCAGGACCCAGTCTCGATCAGTAGAGGGATGGAAATGTGTGTTACGAGCGAAATGAGATAAAGACAGACACAGACAAGACAGACAAACACAACTCCGGCCAGAGGAGACAAAACTGCACAAGCCCCGCTTGTGGTTTATTTCTACAGTCCACTTCTGGGAAGCAATCCAAGAAGCGAAACACTGCATTCTTTTACCATATAAGTACAAAGTTGCAATTACAGGACAGAGGGAGAAAGTGACCTTCACATGTTTACTAAGAAGCCTGTTCAGGGCCCCAGCTTCCTCCTACTTTTCAGGGAGGGCGAGAGACCCCTCGTTTGCGAGAGGGTCGCTAACCATTAGGGGTTCGTGAATAGGCTTCAGGCAAGGAGGCTCTTGTTTGCAAGGAGCCACCTTGTCCACAGGCAAAGGCCCCGTTTGCCGGCACCTATGCCTCCCTATCTGATCCATACTTAGGCCACGGTTGGTCTCCTACAAATGTGGGTTCTGGAATATTTTTAGAGGGCTTGTGCAAGTACAGGCCCCACCCNCTCTTGTTTGCAAGGAGCCACCTTGTCCACAGGCAAAGGCCCCGTTTGCCGGCACCTATGCCTCCCTATCTGATCCATACTTAGGCCACGGTTGGTCTCCTACAAATGTGGGTTCTGGAATATTTTTAGAGGGCTTGTGCAAGTACAGGCCCCACCCTGGTTCAGTGCAAGGACCGTATGTGAGCTGATGAGTGTAACTCAGAGTCTTAACAAGTGCAGGACTTCCCTGTTTCAGTGAAGGGACCCAGATGTGGGGTCGGGTGTAGTTTTCAGGGGCTTGAACAAGACCTCGATCCAGCTTGGTTCTGTTGTTGTCTTGCACAAAGGCAGGAACCAGCCTGATTCTGTAAAGGGAGCTAGTGGTGGGCTCAGGAATATTTTTCAGAAGCTTGGACAACAGATGTGCACTGAGCAGTGTTGGCCAGAGGCTTGAACCAGTGCAAGATTCAGCATGGTTCACTGCAGGGACCTAGTGGTTGGCTCAGGACTGTTTGTTGGTGTCTTGCACAAAGCCACGTAGAGCCTTGTTCAGTGTAGCGAGTGAGATGCGGGATTGGGAGTGCTTCATGTGGAACTTACCAATGGCAGGACACACCCTAGCTCAGAGGCAGGGAGAAAGTTACCGGCTCAGGATTGTAGATCGGTGGCCTGAACCTGGCCAGGACTAGCCTGCGAGTCAGAGAGAGGCTCAGCAGTGTTGACTGGCACCTTGAACGAGTGCAGAACCCATCCTAGGTCAGTGCAGAGACGACGTTGTGGGCTCAGATGTGTTTGCTGGGGCTTGAATAAAGGCAGGGTCCAGCCTGCTTGAGTTCTAGAAGTGAGATGGGCTCAAGAGTGTTGTTCTGGGCATGGAACCACTGCAGTACTCAGCGTAATTCAGATCAGGAACTGAGATGTAGGCCCAGAAGCCCAATTGTCTTGGGCTGCAATAAGATCAGGACCCAGGATGGATCAGTAGAGCGACTGAAATGTGGGCTCCGGAATATTTTTTGAGGTCTTGTGCAAGTACAGGATGCACCCCGGTTCAGTGCAGGGACCGTATGTGGGCTCATGAGTGTCTTTCAGAGTCTGAACAAGCGCAGGATGAGCATGCTTCAGTGAAGGGACCCAGATGTGGGCTCGGGTGTAGTTTTCAGGGGCTTGAACAATAGCTGGATCCAGCTTGATTCCGTTGTTGTCTTGCACAAGGGCAGGAACCAGCCTGATTCTGTTAAGAGACCTAATGGTTGGCTCAGGAATATTTTTTGGAAGCTTGGACAACAGATGTGGTGTTGAGGAGTGTTTGCCAGAGGCTTGAACCAGTGCAAGATTCAGCATGGTTCACTGCAGGACCTAGTGGTGGGCTCAGGAGTGTTTTTCAGGGTCTCGCTCAAAGGCTGACCCACCTTCTTCAGTGCAGCGAGTGGGATGTGGGATCGCAAGTGTTTCATGGGGGATTGAGCAATTGCGGTACCAACCATAGTTCCAAGGCATGGAGCTAATTGTTGGCTCATGATTGCTTGCCGATAACTTGAATAAGGCTGGGAACTAGGATGAGAATCAGATATAGGCTCAGCTATGTTGGTGGGAGCCTTGAATAAGTGTAGGACCCAGCATGGTTCATGGAAGGGACAGAGATGAGGGCTCAGGAGTGTTTCTCAGGGGCATACACAAAGGCAGGAACCCTTGTTCAGGGCAGGGACCTTGATGTGGGCTCAGGAGCATTTGCTGAGGGTACACCAGGGACAGGTCACAAAATGCTTGAGTGACAGGCGAGAGATGTTGGCTCATCCCTGTTTTTATGGATCATGAACCTAGGTAGTGCTTAGCCTCGCTCAGTGCAGGAATGGACATCTGGGCTCAGGGTTGTCTGTCGGTGCTTGAACATGGGAAGAAGCTAGCCTGGTTCAGTGCAGGGACCAAGAAGTGGGTTCAAGAGTATTTGTCATGGTTTCGAATAATGGCAGAATCCAGCCTGGCCAATGTAAGCACCGAAATGGGGCTCAGAATTATTTCTCGGGGTTGAACAAGTGCAGGACCCAGCCTGGATTGGCACAGGGACTCAGAGGGAGGCTCAAGAGGTTCTTCAAGTGTCTTGCACAAGCTCTCAGCCCAGCCAGGTTCAGTGAAGGTAATTTGATGTTGATTCAGGAGTATTCGCTGAGGCCTCAAGAAAGCCAGAACTTAGCCTGGTTCAGTCCAAAGACCGAGATGTGGGCTCAGGAGAAATTGTCATGGTTTGAGCAAGGGCAGGACTGAGCATGGTCAGTGTAAGGATCGAAAAGTGGGCACAGGAGTGTTGCTTGGGGTCTTGCACAAAGGCACGTTGAGTCTCGTTTAGTGCACCAAGTGAGATGCGGGATCGGGAGTGCTTCACATGGGACTAACCAATGGCAGGACACACCCTAGCTAAGAGGCAGAGAGTGAGTTACAGGCTCAGGTTTGTAGGTCGGTGGCTTGAATATGGCCAGGACTAGCCTGAGAGTCAGAGAGAGGTTCAGGAATGTTGGCTGACACGTTGAACAAGTGCAGGACCCAACCTAGGTCAGTGCAGAGATGATATTGTGGGCTCAGGCGTGTTTTCCAGGGCTTGAATAAAGGCAGGGTTCAGCCTGCTTGAGTTCTGGAAGTGAAATATGCGCTCAAGAGTGTTGGTCGGGGAATGGAACCAGTGCAGGACCCAGCATAATTCAGCTCAGGAATTGTAATGTGGGCCCAGGAGCAATTGTCTGGGGCTGCAATGAGGTCAGGACACAGTCTGGATCAGTAGAGGGACAGAAATGTGGGCTCTGGAATATTTTTAGATGGCTTGTGCAAGTACAGNGGGAACTTACCAATGGCAGAACACACCCTAGCTCAGAGGCAGGGAGAGTTACCGGCTCAGGAGTGTAGATCGGTGGCCTGAACCTGGCCAGGACTAGCCTGCGAGTCAGAGAGAGACTCAGCAATGCTGGCTGACACGTTTAACGAGTGCAGGACCCAACCTAGGTCAGTGCAGAGATGACATTGTGGGCTCAGGCGTGTTTTCCAGGGCTTGAATAAAGGCAGGGTTCAGCCTGCTTGAGTTCTGGAAGTGAAATATGCACTCAAGAGTGTTGGTCGGGGAATGGAACCAGTGCAGACCCAGCATAATTCAGCTCAGGAATTGTAATGTGGGCCCAGGAGCAATTGTCTGGGGCTGCAATGAGTTCAGGACCCAGTCTGGATCAGTAGAGGGACAGAAATGTGGGCTCTGGAATATTTTTAGATGGCTTGTGCAAGTACAGAACCCAACCCGGTTCAGTGCAGGGACCGTATATAGGCTCATGAGTGTCTCTTCGGGTGTGAACAAGCACAGGACCAGCCTGGTTCAGTGAAGGGACCCAGATGTGGGCTCGGGTGTAGTTTTCAGGGGCTTGAACAAGAGCTGGATCCAGCTTGGTTCCATTGTGAACTAGCCTGATTCTGTGAAGGGAGCTAGTGGTGGGGTCAGGTATATTCTTCGGAAGCTTGGACAACAGATGTGTGCTGAGGAGTGTTTGCTGGAACATTGAGCGGGTGCAAGATTCAGCATGGTTCACTGCAGGCACCTATTGGTGGGCTCAGGATTGTTTTTCGGTGTCTTACTCAAAGGCAGATCCACCTTCTTCACTGCATCTTGTGGGATGTGGGATCACAAGTGTTTCCTGGGGAACTGAACGATGGTGTTTCCACCATAGCTCCAATTCATGGAGCTACTAGTGGCTCAGGATTGCTTGCCGGTAGCTCAAATAATGCTGAGTAGTAGGATGAGAGTCAGATACAGGCCTAGCTATGTTGGTCGGGGCCTTGAATAAGTGCAAGACCCAGCATGGTTCAAGGCAGGGACGTAGATGTGGGATCAGGAGTGTTNTGCTTGCCGGTAGCTCAAATAATGCTGAGTAGTAGGATGAGAGTCAGATACAGGCCTAGCTATGTTGGTCGGGGCCTTGAATAAGTGCAAGACCCAGCATGGTTCAAGGCAGGGACGTAGATGTGGGATCAGGAGTGTTTCTCGGGGGCATACACAAAGGCTGGGACCCGCCTGGTTCAGTGCAGGAACAATGATATGGACTCAGGAGCATTTGCTGCGGGTGCACCAGGGGCAGGTCCTAAAATGCTTCAGTGCCAGGCTCGAGATGTTGGCTCAGGCCTGTTCACATGGGTCGTGAACCTAGGCAGCACTTAGCCTCGTTCAGTTCCTGAGCTGACATTTGGGCTCAGGGTTTTCTGTCGGTGCTTGAACATGGGAAAAAGTAAGCCTGGTTAAGAAGTGCAGAGACTGAGAANCAGCACTTAGCCTCGTTCAGTTCCTGAGCTGACATTTGGGCTCAGGGTTTTCTGTCGGTGCTTGAACATGGGAAAAAGTAAGCCTGGTTAAGAAGTGCAGAGACTGAGAAGTGGGTTCAAAAATATTTGTCATGGTTTCAAACAAGGGCAGAACGAAGCCTGGTCAGTGTAAGCAAATAAATGGGGCACAGGAGTATTTCTCAAGGTTGAACAAGTGCAGGACCCAGCCTGCTTTGGTGCAGGGACCAAGAGGGAGGCTCAGGAGGGTCTTCAAGTGTCTTGCACAATCTCTCAGCCCAGTCAGGTTCACTGCAGGTACTTAGATGTTTCAGGATTATTCGCTGAGGCTTCAAGATAGCCAGAACTTAGCCTAGTTCAGTACAGTAACCGAGATGTGGACTCAGAAGAAATGCCATGTTTTGAACAATGGCAGGACAGAGCATGATCAGTGTAAGGATCGAAAAGTGGGTTCAGGAGTGTTTGTTGGGGTCTTGCACAAAGGCATGTCGAGCCTCGTTCAGTGCAGGGAGTGACATGTGAGATCAGGATTGTTTCATTGGGGACTGACCAATGGCAAGACACACCCTATCTCAGAGCCAGGGATCCAGTTGTGGGCTCAGCATTGTAGGTTGCTAGCTTGAATATTGCCAGGACTAGCCTGAGAGTCAGAAAGAGGTTCAGCAGTGTTGGCTGGCATCTTGAACAAGATCCATCCTATGAGTAGAAGACCCATCCTATGTCAGTGCAGAGATGACGTCATGTGCTCAGTCATGTTTGCCGGGGCTTGAATAAAGGCAGGGTCCAGCCTGCTTGAGTTTCTGGAGTGAGATATGGGCCAAGAGTATTGGTCGGGGCAGGGAACCAGTGCAGGTCCTTGCATAATTCAGCTCAGGAAATGCAATGTGGGCCCAGGAGCGATTGTCTGGGGCTGCAATAAGGTCAGGACCCAGTCTGGATCAGTAGAGGGACCGAAATGTGGGCTCCAGAATAATTTTAGACGGCTTGTGCAAGTACAGGACCCACCCCGGTTCAGTACAGGGACCGTATGTGGGCCCATGAGTGTCTCTCATTGTCTGAACAAGCGCAAGACCAGCCTGTTTCAGTGAAGGGACCCAGGCGTGGGCTTGAGTGTAGTTATCAGGGACTTGAACAAAAGCTGGATCCAGCTTGGTTCCGTTGTGAACCAGCCTGATTCTGTGAAGGGACCTAGTGGTGGGCTCAGATATATTCTTCGGAAGCTTGGACAACAGATGTGCACTGAGGAGTGTTTGCTTGACCGTTGAATGGGTGCAAGATTCAGCGTGGTTCACTGCAGGCACCTAGTGGTGGGCTCAGGAGTATTTTTCAGGGTCCTGCACAAAGGTGGACCCACCTTCTTTAGTGCAGCGAGTGGGATGTGGGATCACAAGTGTTTCCTGGGATGCTGAACGATGGCGGTACCACCATAGTTGCGATGCATCAAGCAACTAGTTGGCTCAGATTTGCTTTCTGGTAGCTCGAATAAGGCCGAGAAGTAAGATGAGAGTTAGATTCAGGCCCAGCTATGATTTTCGAGGACTTGAGTAAGAGCAGGACCCAGCATGGTTCATGGCAGGGATGGAGATGTGGGCACAGGAGTGTTACTTGGGGGCATACAGAAAGGCAAGAACCCGCCTGTTTCAGTGCAGGGACAATGATGTGGGCTCAGGAGCATTTGCTGGGGGTGCACCAGGGGCAGGTCCAAAAATGCTTCAGTGCCAGGCTTGAGATGTTGGCTCTCGCCTGTTCACAGGGGTCATGAACCTAGGCAGCACATAGCCTCGTTCAGTGCAGGAATGGACAATGTGCGCAGGGTTGTCTGTCGGTGCTTGAACAGGGGACGATGTTAGCCTGATTCAGTGCAGAGACCTGGAAGTTGGTTCAAGAGTATCTGTCATGGTTTTGAACAGGGGCATAATCCAGCCTGGTCAATGTAAGCAGATCAATGGGGCTCAGGAGTATTTCTCGGGGTGGAACAAGTGCAGGACCCAGCCTGGTTTGGCGCAGGGACTGAGATGGAGGCTCAGGAGGGTCTTCAAGTGTCTTGCACAAGCTCTTGGCCCAGCCAGGTTCAGTGCAGTTACTTAGATGTCCATGCAGGAGTATTCACTGAGGCTTCAAGATAATTAGAATTTAGCCTGGCTCAGTTCAGTAACCAAGATATGGGCTCAGAAGAAATTGTCATGGTTTGAACAAGGGCAGGACCAATGATGGTCAGTGTAAGGATCGAAAAGTGAGCTCGGGAGTGTTTGTTGGGGTCTTGCACAAAGGCACGTTGAGCCTCGTTCAGTGCAGCAAGTGACATGTGGGATCAGGAGTGCTTCATTGGGGACTGACCAATGGCAAGACACATCCTATCTCAGAGGCAGGGATCGAGTCGCGGGCTCAGGATTGTAGGTCGCTAGTTTGAATATGGCCAGGGTTACCCTGAGAGTCAGAGAGAGGCTCAGGAGTGTTGACTGGCACCTTGAACGAGTGCAGGACCCATCCTAGGTCAGTGCAGAGACAACGTTCTGTGCTCAGGCATGGTTGCCATGGCTTGAGTAAAGGCAGGATCCAGCCTGCTTGAATTTTTGGAGTGAGATATGGGCCAAGTTTATTGGCCGGGGCATGGAACCAATGAAGTCCCCACATAATTCAGCTCAGGAACTGCAATGTGGGCCCAGGAGTGATCCGCCTGGGGCTGCAATAAGGTCAGGACCCAGTCTGGATCAGTAGAGGGATGGAAATGTGGGTTCCAGAACATTTTTAGAGGGCTTGTGCAAGTACAGGACACACCCCAGTTCAGTATAGGGACCGTATGTGGGCCCATGAGTGTCTCTCGTGGTCTGAACAAGTGCACGACCAGCCTGGTTCAGTGAAGGGATCCAGATGTGGGCTTGGGTATGGTTTTCAGGGGCTTGAACAAGCGCTGGATGCAACTTGGTTCCATTGTGCACGAGCCTGATTCTGTGAAGGGACCTATTGGTGGGCTCAGGAATATTCTTCAGAAGCTTGGACAATAGATGTGTGCTGAAGAATGTTTTCTGGAGGCTTGAACCAGTGCAAGAGTCAGCAAGGTTCACTGCAGGGACCTAGTGCAGGCCTCAGGAATGTTTTTTTGGGTCTTGCTCAAAGGCTGACCCACCTTCTTCAGTGCAGTGAGTGGGATGTGGGATCCCAAGTGTTTCCTGGGGGATTGAACCGTGGCAGTACCCACCATAGTTCCGATGTATGGAGCTACATGTTGGCTCAGGATTGCTTGCAGGTAGCTCAAATAAGAGCGGGAACTAGGATGAGAGTCAGTTACAGCCCCAGCTATATTGGTCAGTGCCTTGAATAAGTGAAGTACCAAGGATGGTTCGTGGCAGTGATGGAGATGTGAGCTCAGGCGTGTTTTTCAGGGGCATACACAAAGGCAGGAATCCGCCTGGTTCAGTGCAGGGACCCTGATGTGGGGTCAGGAGCATTTGCTGGGGGTACTCCAGGGGCAGGTCCCAAAATGCTTCAGTGCCAGGCTCAAGATGTTGGCTCAGGCCTGTTGTCAGTGGTCATGAAGGTAGGCAGCATTTACCTCGTTCAGTGCCTGAATGGACATTTGGGCTCAGGGTTGTGTGTCGGTGCTTCAACATGGAAAGAAGCTAGCCTGGTTCAGTGCAGGGACCAGAGTATTTGTCATGGTTTGGAAAACGGGCAGAACCCAGCTTTGTCAGTGTAAGCACCGAAATGGAGCTCAGGAGTGTTTCTCGGGGTTCAAAAAGTGCAGGACCCAGCCTGCTTTGACACAGGGGATGAGAGGGAGGCTCAGCAGGGTCTTCAAGTGTCTTGCACAAGCTCTCGGCCCAGCCAAGTTCAGTGCAGGTACTTACATGTCAATTCAGGAGTATTCGCTGAGGCATCAGGATAGCCAGACCTTAGCCNGACACAGGGAACAAGAGGGAGGCTCAGCAGGGTCTTCAAGTGTCTTGCACAAGCTCTCGGCCCAGCCAGGTTCAGTGCAGGTACTTAGATGTCAATTCAGGAGTATTCGCTGAGGCATCAGGATAGCCAGACCTTAGCCTGGTTCAGTACAGGGACCGAGATGAGGGCTCAGGAGAAATTGTCATGTTATGAACAAGTGCAGGACCAAGCATTGTCAGAGTAAGGATTGAAAAGTGGCCTTAGGAGTGTTTGTTGGGGTCTTGCAGAAAGTCACCTCGAGCCTCTTTCAGTGCAGCGAATGAGAGGTGGGATCAGGAGTGCTTCGTGAGGGACTGACCAATGGCAGGACACATCCTAGCTCAGAGGCAGGGAACGAGTTGCAGGCTCAGGATTGTATGTCGGTGGCTTGAATATGGCCAGGACTAACTTGAGAGTCAGAGAGAGGCTCAGCAGTGTTGGCTGGAACTTTGAACGAGTACAGGACCCATCCTATGTCAGTGCAGAGATGACATTGTGGGCTCAGGTGTATTTGCCGGNCCTAACTCAGAGCCAGGGATCGAGTTGTGGGCTCAGCATTGTCGGTTGCTAGCTTGAATATTGCCAGGACTAGCCTGAGAGACAGAGAGAGGTTCAGCAGTGTTGGCTGGCATCTTGAACGAGTACAAGACCCATCCTATGTCAGTGCAGAGATGACGTCGTGTGCTCAGTTGCGTTTGCCGGGGCTTAAATAAAGGCAGGGTCCAGCCTGCTTGAGTTTCTGGAATGAGATATGGGCCAAGAGTATTGGTCGGGGCAGGGAACCAGTGCAGGTCCCTGCATAATTCAGCTCAGGAACTGCAATGTGAGTCCAGGAGCGATTGTCTAAGGCTGCAATAAGATCAGAACCCAGTCTGGATCAGTAGAGGGATGGAAATGTGGGTTCTGGAATATTTTTAGAGGGCTGTGCAAGTACAGGTCCCACCCCGGTTCAGTACAGGGACCGTGTGGGCTCATGAGTGTCTCTTGGGATCTGAACAAGACCTGGACCAGCCTGGTTCAGTGAATGGACCCAGATGAGGGCACGGGAGTAGTTTCCAGGGGCTTGAACAAGAGCTGGATCCACCTTGGTTTCGTTGAGAATTAGCCTGATTCTGTGTAGGTACCCAGTGGTGGGCTCAGGAATATTTTTCAGAAGCTTGGACAACAGATGTGCACTGAGGAGTGTTTCCCAGATGCTTCAACCAGTGCAAGATTCAGTGCAAGGCTCACCAGTGCTGGTTGACACCTTGAGCGAGTGCAGGCCCCATCCTAGGTCAGTGCAGAGATGACGTTGTGGGCTCAGGCGTGTTTGCCGGGGCTTGAATAAAGGCAGGGTCCAGCCTGTGTGATTTCTGGGAGTGAAATATGGGCTCAAGAGTGCTGGGTGGGCAATGAAACCAGTGTAGGACCCAGGATAATTCAGCTCAGGAACTGCGATGTGGGGCAAGGTGTGATTGTCTGGGGCTGCAATAAGGTCAGGACCCAGGGTGGATCAGTAGAGGGATCGAAATGTGGGCTCCAATATATTTATAAAGGTCCTATGCAAGTACGGGACACACCCTGTTTCAGTACATGGACCGTGTGTGTGCTCATGAGTGTCTCTTGGGGAATGAACAAGTGCAGGATCAGCCTGGTTCAGTGAACGGACAACCCAGTTGTGGGCTGGGATGTAGTTTTCAGGGGCTTGAACAAAAGCTGGATCCAGCTTGGTTCTGTTGTTGTCTAGCACTAAGGCAGGAACCAGCCTGATTCTGTGAAGGGACCTAGTTGTGGACTCAGGGATATTTTTCGGAAGCTTGGACAACAGATTTGCGTTGAAGAGTGTTTGCCAGAGGCTTGAACCAGTGCAAGATTCAGCATGGTTCACTGCAGGGACCTAGTGGTGGGCTCAGGAGTGTTTTTTGGGGTCTTGCTCAAAGGCTGACCCACCTTCTTCAGTGCAGCGAGTGGGATGTGGGATCACAAGTGTTTCCTGGGGGATTCAACGTTGGTGGTAGCCACCATAATTCTGATGCGTGGAGCTACTTGTTGGCTCAGGATTCCTTGCAGGTAGCTCGAGTGACGATGGGAACTGGGATGAGAGTCAGATACAGTCCCACCTATGTTGGTCGGGGCCTTGAATAAGTGCAGGACCCAGCATGGCTCATGGCAGAGACAGAGATGTGGGCTCAGCAGTGTTTCCCTGGGGCATACACAAAGGCAGGAACCCGCCTGGTCAGTGCAGGGACCATGATGTGGGCTAAGGGGCATTTACTGGGGGTGCACCAGGGGCAGATCCCAAAGTGCTTCAATGCCAGCTTTGAGCTACTGGCTCAGGCCTGTTGTTTTGGGTCATAAACCTAGTCAGCACTTAGCCTCATTCAGTGCAGGAAAGGACATCTGGGCTCAGGGTTGTGTTTCGGTGCTTGAACATGGGAAGAAGCTAGCCTGGTTCAGTGCAGGGACAGAGAAGTGGGTTCAAGAATATTTGTCATGGTTTCGAACAAGGTCAGAATCCAGCCTGGTCAGTGTAAGCACCGAAATGGGGCTCAGGAGTATTTCTCGGAGTTCAACAAGTGCAGGACCCAGCCTGGTTTGGTGCAGGGACCAAGTGGGAGTCTCAGGAGGGTCTTCAAGTGTTTTGCACAAGCTCTTGGCCCAGTCAGGTTCAGTGCAGGTACTTCAATGTCATTCCAGGGGTATTCTTTGAGGATTCAAGACAGCCAGAACTTATCATGTTTCAGTACAGAGATCAAGATGTGGGCTCAGGAGAAATTGTCATGGTTTGAATAAGGGCAGGACAGAGCATGGTCTGTGTAAGGATCGAAAAGTGGGCTAAGGAGTGTTTGTTGGGGTCTTGCACAAAGGTACTTCGAGCCTCGTTCCATGTAGCGAGTGAGATGCGGGATCGGGACTGCTTCATGTGGGACTGAGTAATGGCAGGACATATCCTAACTCAGAGGCAGGGAGCAAGTTGCGGGCTCAGGATTGCAGGTCGGTGGCTTGAAAAAGGCCAGGACTAGCCTGAGTCAGAGAGAGGCTCAGCAGTGTTGGCTGGCACCTTGAACGAGTGCAGGACCCATCCTAGGTCAGTGCAGAGATGACGATGTGGGCTCAGGCATGTTTGCCTGGGCTTGAATAAAGGCAGGGTCTAGACTGCTTGAATTCTGGGAGTGAGATATGGGCTCAAGAGTGCTGGTCGGGGCACGGAATCAGTGCAGAACCCATCATAATTCATCTTGGAAACTGCGATGTGGGCCCAGGAGTGATTCTCTGGGGCGGCAATAAGGTCAGGACCCAATCTGGATCAGTAGAGGGAGCTAAATGTGGGTTCCAGAATATTTTTAGAGGGCTTCTGCAAGTACAGGANTGGAATCAGTGCAGAACCCAGCATAATTCATCTTGGAAACTGTGATGTGTGCCCAGGAGTGATTCTCTGGGGCTGCAATAAGGTCAGGACCCAATCTGGATCAGTAGAGGGAGCTAAATGTGGGTTCCAGAATATTTTTAGAGGGCTTCTGCAAGTACAGGACCCACCTCGATTCAGTGCATGGACCATATGTGGGCTCATGAGTGTCTCTTCAGGTCTGAACAAGTGCAGGATCAGCCTGGTTCAGAGAAGGGACCCAGATGTGGGCTCAGATGTAGTTTTCAGGGGCTTGAACAAGAGCTGGATCCAGCTTGGTTCCATTGGTGTCTTTCACAAGAGCAGGAACCAGCCTGATTCTGTGAAGGGACCTAGTGGTGGGCTCAGGAATATTTTTCGGAAGCTTGGACAACAGATGTGCTCTGAGGAGTGTTTTCTGGAGGCTTGAACCAGTGCAAGATTCAGCATGGTTCACTGCAGGGACCTAGTGGTTGACTCAGGAGTGTTTTTCGGGTTTTTTCTCAAAGGCTGACCCACCTTCTTCAGTGCAGCAAGTGCGATTTGGGATTGCAAGTGTTTCCTGGGGGATTGAACGATAGCGATACTTGCCATAGTTCCGATGCATGGAGCTACTTGGTGGCTCAGGATTGCTTGCTGGTTGATAGAATAAGACCAGGAACTAATATGAGAGTCAGATACAGGTCCAGCTATGTTGATTGGGGCCTTGAATAAGTGCAGGACCCAGCATGGTTCATGGCAGGGATGGAGAGGCAGGCTCAGGAGTGTTACTCCGGAATATACACAAAGGCAGGAACCCGCCTGGTTCAGTGAAGGAACCAAGATATGGGCTAAGGAGCATTTGCTGGGGGTGCACCAGGGGCAGGTCCCAAAATGCTTCAGTGCCAGGCTCGAGATGTTGGCTCAGGCCAGTTGTTAGAGGTCATGACCCTAGGCAGCACTTAGCCTCGTTCAGTGCAGGAATGGACATTTGGGCACAGGGTTGTCTGTCGGTGTTTGAACATGGGAAGAAGCTAGCCTGGTTCAGTGCAGGAACGATAAGTGTGTTCAAGAGTATTTTTCATGGTTTCAAACAAGGGCAGAATCCAGCCTGGTCAGTGTAAGCACCAAAAGGGGGCTCAGCAGTATTTCCCGGGGTTGAACAAGTGCAGGACCAAGCCTGGTCTGTTGCAGAAACTGAGATGAAGGCTCACGAGGGTCGTCATGTGTCTTGCACAAGCTCTGGGCCCAGCCAGATTCAGTGCAGGTGGCTGAATGTGGTGGCTTAGATGTGGATTCAGGAGTATTGCTGAGGCATCAAGATAGCCAGAACTTCTCCTGGTTCAGAACAGGGACTGAGATGTGGGCTCAGGATAAATTGTCATGGTTTGAACAAGGGCAGGACCTAGCATGGTCAGTGTAAGGATCGAAAAGTGGGCTCAGGAGTTTTTCTTGGGGTCTTGCACAAAGGCACGTCGAGCCTCATTCAGTGCAGCGAGTGAGATGTGGGATTGGAAGTGCTTCATGGGGTACTGGCGAATAGCAGGACACACCCTAGCTCAGAGGCAGGGAGTGAGTTGTAGGTCGGTGGCTTGAAAACGGCCAGGACTAGCCTGTGAGTCAGAGAGAGGCTCAGCAGTGTTGACTGCCACCTTGAACGAGTTCAGAACCCATCCTAGGTCAGTGCAGAGATGACGTTGTGGGCTCAGGTGTGTTTCCTGGGGCTTGAATAAAGGCAGGGTCCAGACTACTTGAGTTCTGGGAGTGAGATATGGGCTCAAGAGTGTTGGTCTGGGCATGGAACCAGTGCAGGACCGAGCATAATTCAGATCAGGAACTGAGATGTGGGCCCAGAAGCAATTATGTTGGGCTATAATAAGGTCGGGATCCAGGCTGGATCAGCAGAGAGACCGGAATGTGGGCTCCAGAATATTTTTAAAGGTCTTGTCCAAGTACAGGATGCACCCCGGTTCAGTGCAGGTACTGTATGTGGGCTCATGAGTGTCTCTCGGGGTCTGAACATGCACAGAATCAGCATGCTTCAGTGAAGGGACCCAGATGTTGGCTCGGGTATAGTTTTCAAGGGCTTTAACAAGAGCTGGATCCAGCTTGGTTCCGTTGCTTTCTTGCACAAAGGCAGGAACCAGCCTGATTCTGTGACGGGATCTAGTGGTGGGCTCAGGGCTATTGTTTGGAAGCTTGGACAAGAGATGTGCACTGAGCAGTGTTTGCCGGAGGACTGAACCAGTGCAAGATTCAGCATGGTTCACTGCAGGGAACTAGTGGTGGGCTCAGGAGTGTTTTTCTGTGTCTTGCTCAAAGGCTGACCCACCTTCTTCAGTGCAGAGAGTGGGATGTAGGATCACAATTGTTTCCTGTGAGATTGAAAGATGCTGGTACCCAACATAGTTCTGATGCATGGAGCTACTTGTTGGCTCAGGATAGCTTGCTGCTAGCTTGAATAATGCCAGGAACTAGGATTAGAGTCAGATACAGGCCCAGCTATGTTGCTCGGGGCCTTGAATAAGTGTAGGATCCAGCATGGTTCATGGCAGGGATGAAGATGTGGGCTCAGGAGTGTTTCTTGGGGGCTTATACAAAGGCAGTAATCCGCCTGGTTCAGTGCAGGGACCATGATGTGGGCTCAGGAGCATTTGCTAGGGGTGCTCGAGGGCAGGTTTCAAAATGCTTCAGTGCCAGGCTCAAGATGTTGGCTCAGGCCTGTTGTTAGGGGTCATGAACCTGGACAACACTTAGTCTCATTCACTGCAGGAATGGACATCTGAGCTCATGGTTGTCTGTTGGATTTTGAACATGGGAAGAGGCTAGCCTGGTTCAGGGCAGGGACCGAGAAGTGGGTTCAAGTGTATTTGTCATGGTTTCAAAAAAGGGTAGAATCCATCCTCATCAGTGTAAGCCCCGAAATGGGGCTCAGGAGTGTTTCTTGGGGTTGAGCTAGTGCAGGACCCAGCCTGGTTTGGCGCAGGGACTGAGAGGGAGCCTCAGGAGTGTTTTCAAGTGTCTTTCAAAAGCTCTCGACCCAGCCATGGTTCAGTGCAGGTACTTAGACGTCGATTCAGGTGTATTCGTTGAGGCTTCAAGGTAGCCAGAATTTAGCCTGGTTCAGAACAGGACTGAGATGTGGGCTCAGGAGAAATTGTCATGGTTTGAGCAACGGCAGGATGGAACATGGTCAGTGTAAGGATCGAAAAGTGGGCTCCGGAGTGTTTGCTGGGGTCTTGCACAAAGGCACATTGAGCCTCGTTCAGTGCAGCGAGTGAGATGCAGGATCGGAGTGCTTCATGGGGGACTGACGAATAGCAGGACACACCCTAGCTCAGAGGAAGGGAGCGAGTTGCAGGCTCACGATTGTAGGTGGTAGGTCGGTGGCTTGAATATGACCAGGACATGCCTGCGAGTCAGAGAGAGGCTCAGCAGTGTTGGCTGGCCCCTTGAATGAGTGCAAGACCCATCCTAGGTCAGTGCAGAGATGACAATGTGGCATCAGGCATGTTTGCTGGGGCTTGAATAAAGGTAGGGCCCAGCCTGCTTCAGTTCTGGGAGTGATATATGGGCTCAAGAGTGTTGGTCGGGGCATGGAACCAGTGAAGGATCCAAGAGAATTCAGCTCAGGAACTGCGATGTGGGCCCAGGAGTGATTGTCTGGGGCTTCAATAACGTCAGGACCCAGTCTGGATCAGTAGAGGGACGAAATGTGGGTTCTCGAGTATTTTTAGAGGGCTTGTGCAAGTACAGGACCCACCCCAGTTCAGTGCAGGGACCGTATGTGGGCTCATGAGTGTCTATCGGTGTCTGAAAAAGCACAGAACCAGCCTGGTTCAGTGAAGGGACCCAGATGTGGGTTCCTGTGTAGTTTTCAGGAGCTGGAACAAGAGCTGGATCCAGCTGGGTTCCGTTGTCTTGCACAAGGGCAGGAACCAGCCTGATTCTGTGAAAGGACCTAACGGTGGGCTCAGGAATATTTTTCGGAAGTTTAGACAACAGATGTGCACTGAGGAGTGTTTGTCGGAGGCTTGAACCAGTGCAAGATTCAGCATGGTTTACTGCAGGGACCTAAGGTGGGCTCAGGAGTGTTTGTTGGGGTCTTGCACAAAGGCACATCGAGCCTCGTTCAGTGTAGCGAGTGAGATGCGGGATTGGGAGTGCTTCATGGGGGACTTGCCAATGGCAGGACACACTCTAGCTCAGAGGCAGAGAGCGAGTTGCGGGCTCAGGATTGTAGGTTGGTGTTTTGAACATGGCCAGGACTAGCCTGCGAGTCAGAGAGAGGCTCAACAGTGTTGCTTGGCACCTTGAAAGAGTGCAGAACCCATCCTAGGTCAGCACAGAGACGATGTTGTGGGCCCAGACATGGTTGCTGGGGCTTGAATAAAGGCAGGGTCCAGCCTGCTTGAGTTCTTGGAGTGAGATATGGGCTCAATAGTGTTGGTCTGGGCATGGAACCAATGCAGGATCCAGCATAATTCATATCAGGAAGTGAGATGTGGGCCCAGAAGCAATTGTCTTGGGCTGCAATAAGGTCAGGAACCAGGCTGGATCAGTAAAAGGACCAAAATGTGGGCTCTGGTATATTTTTAGAGGTCTTACGCAAGTACAGGACGTACCCCTGTTCAGTGCAGGGACCGTATGTGGGCTCATGAGTTTCTATCGGGGTCTGAACAAAGGCAGGACCAGCATGCTTCAGTGAAGGGACCTAGATGTATACTCTAGTGTAGTTTTCAGGGGCTTGAACAAGAGCTGGATCCAGCTTGGTTCCGTTGTTGTCTTGCACAAAGGCAGAAACCAGCCTGATTCTGTGAAGAGACCTAGTTGGGGGCTCAGGGATATTTTTCAGAAGCTTGGACAACAGATGTGCATCGAGGAGTGTTTCACGGCAACTTGAATCAGTGCAAGATTCAGCATGGTTCACTGCAGGGACCTACTGGTGGGCTCAGGAGTGTTTTTTGGGGTCTTGCTCAAAGGCTGACCCACCTTCTTCAGTGCAGAGAGTGGGATGTAGGATCACAAGTGTTTCCTGTGAGATTGAAAGATGCCAGTACCCAACATAGTTCCAATGCATGGAGCTACTTGTTGGCTCAGGATAGCTTGCCGGTTGTTCGAATTACGCCAGAAACTAGGATGAGAGTCAGATACAGGCCCACCTACGTTGGTCAGGGCCTTGAATAAGTGCAGGACCCAGCATGGCTCATGGCAGGGGCTCAGATGCAGGCTCAGGAGTGTTTCTCGGGGGCATTCATAAAGGCAGGAACCCGCCTTGTTCAGTGCAAGGACCATGATGGAGGATCAGAAGCATTTGTTGGGTGTGCACGAGGGGCAGCTCCCAAAATGCTTCAATGACAGACTCGAGATTTTGGCTCAGGCCTGTTGTTAGGGGTCATGAGCCTAGGAAGCACTTAGCCTCATTCATGCAGGAATGGACATTACATTCATGGTTGTCTGTCGGTGCTTGAACATGGGAAGAAGCTAACCTGGTTCAGCCCTGGGACCGAGAAATCAGTAGAAGAGTATTTGTCATGGTTTCAAACAAAGGCAGAATCCAGCCTGGTCAGTGTAAGCACTGAAATGGGGCTAAGGAGTATTTCTCAGGGTTGAGCAAGTGCAGGACCCAGCCTGGTTTGGCACAGGGACCAAGAGGGAGACTCAGGAGGGTCTTCAAGTGTCTTGCACAAGCTATTGGCCCAGCCCTGGTTCAATGCAGGTAATTAGACATCGATTCAGGAGTATTCACTGAGGCCTCAAGATATCCAGAACTTAGCCTGGTTCAGAACAGGGACCGAGATGTGGGCTCAGCAGAAACTGTCATTGTTTGAACAAGTGCAGGACCGAGCATGGTCAATATAAGGATCGAAAAGTGTGCTCAGGAGTGTTTGTTGGGGTCCTGCACAAAGGCACATTGAGCCTCGTTCAGTGCAGCGAGTGAGATGCAGGATCCGGAGTGCTTCATGGGGGATTGAACAATGGCAGGACACATCCTAGGTCAGAGGCAGGGAGCAAGTTGCAGGCTCTGGAATGTAGGCCCGTGGCTTGAATATGGCCAGGACTAGCCTGAGAGTCAGAGAGAGGCTCAGCAGTGTTGGCTGGTACTTTGAACGAGTGCAGGACCCATCCTAGGTCAGTGCAGAGATGACGTTGTGGGCTCAGGTGTGTTTGCCAGGGCTTGAATAAAGGCATGGTCCAGGCTGCTTGAGTTTTAGGAGTGAGATATGAGCTCAAGAGTGTTGGTCGGGGCATGGAACCAGTGCAGGACCCACAATAATTCATCTCAGGAACTGTGATGTGGGCTCAGGAGCGATTATCTGGGGCTACCATAAGTTCAGGACCCAGTCTCTATATGTAGAGGGATTGAAATATGGGCTCTGGGATATTTTTAGAGAGTTTGTGCAAGTACAGAACTGTGCAAACCCAGGTTCAGTGCAGGGACCGTACGTGGGCTCATGTGTGCCTCTCGGGGTTTGAAAAAGTGCAGGACCAGCCTGGTTCAGTGAAGGGACCCAGATGTGGCCTCTGCTGTAGTATTCAGGGCCTTGAACAAAAGCTGGATCCAGCTTGGCTCCATTGTAAACAAGCCTGATTCTGTGAAGGGACTTAATGGTGTGCTGAAGAATATTTTTTGGAAGCTTGGAAAACAGATGTGCACGGAAGAGTGTTTTCTAGAGGCTTGAATCAGTGCAAGATTCAGCATGGTTCACTGCAGGGAAATAGTGGTAGGCTCAGGAGTGTTTTTAGGGGTCTTGCTCAAAGACTGACCCACCTTCTTCAGTGCAGCGAGTGAGATCGCAAGTGTTTTTTGGAGGGGTTGAACGATGGTGGTACACACCATAGTTCCGATGCGTGGAGATAATTGTTGGCTCAGGATTGTTTGCAGGAAGCTCGAATAAGGTCAGGAACTAGGCTGAGAGTCAGATACAGGCCAAGCTATGTTGGTAGGGCCCTTGAATAAGTGCAGGACACAGCATGGTTCATGGCAAGGACGGAGATGTGGGCTCAGGAGTGTTTCTTGGACACAGCTGAGTGACTTCCATTTCACTTTTCACTTTCATGCATTGGAGAAAGAAATGGCAACCCACTTCAGTATTCTTGCCTGGAGCATCCCATGGAGAGAGGACCCTGGTGAACTACAGTCTATGGGGTTGTGAAAGAATCAGAAATGACTGAGGGACTGAGTACACAATATTTTAAATTATCTCCTCCGCATATTTTTTAATCTCATATATTTTTCAGGACTGGGATATAGTGGGTCATACAGCAAATGTATGTTTCACTTCTTAGAAATCCTAAACTGTTTCCCCAAAGGTCTGTATCATTTTACATCCTCACCAGCCTTGTATGAAGGTTCCACTTTCTATCACCACCAACACTTTGGTACATTTAGTCTTTTTGATTATGGCCATTCTGCTGCTGCTGCTGCTAAGTCGCTTCAGTCGTGTCCGACTCTGTGCGACCCCATAGACAGGAGCCCAACAGGCTCCCCTGTCCCTGGGATTCTCCAGGCAAGAACACTGGAGTGGGTTGCCATTTCCTTCTCCATTGTGTGAAAGCGAAAAGTGAAAGTGAAGTCGCTCAGTCGCATCCGACTTCTAGCGACCCCATGGACTGCAGCCTACCAGGCTCCTCCATCCATGGGATTTTCTAAGCAAGAGTACTGGAGTGGCTTGCTATTGCCTTCTCCGTATGGCCATTCTAGTTGCCATTAAAAGAAAATGTGACCAACCAGAGGAAGATACTCACAATAGGAGACAGTATGTGTAATGTAATCAGGGATGTGACTAAAACTGGAAGTCTAGATGCCCAGCAAATAAGAGACATTCTGCACTGGGTTAGAGGGGCTAAGGAGTTTTNCAAATACTAAGAGCATATGTGGAAAGAGTATGTGTAATGTCATCAGGGATGTGACTAAAACTGGAAGTCTAGATGCTCAGCGAGTAAGAGACATTTTGCACTGGGTTAGAGGGGCTAAGGAATTTTGAAAGCTATCTGTATTGTGAAGAATCAGACACATTAATAGGAAAGGGCATGTAATAATCCAAGTGGAGAGCTCAAGGAATTATCAAGAGGCCCATACCCACACTCAGTGAAGAAATACATATATTATCTCCACTTCCCTATCTATCTTTATATTTGCTCATCTCAGAATGCATCCTCCCCAAAATTCTGCTTGATTTTCAAGAGAGAAATCATGCAGTAGGCATTCCTGTGTGATAGGCTTCCTTCACTCACACAGTTTATGACCTTTGTTTCTTTAAATTATGTCTGGCTGTTCAACAAAAATGTGCCTGATTTGTTGAAAGAAAAAAAGACTTCATTGATTTGTGAAAAAATGGAGGATTAATTCTGGCAGAAAAAATACGCTCATACCCAGTGGGAAGTAAAGTGATTCATTCACCATAAGTCTCCACAACTTAGGTGTAAGAGTACTTAAAAGCAGGGAAAAAACATTCTACACCAAGAAAATGTTTAGAGCACTAGTCACCAACCTTTGTGGCACCAGGTATGGTTGCATGGGGGCGATGATTCAAATGCATTACATTTACTGTGCAGTATCATTTCTATTATTATGACATCAGCTCCACCTCAGATCATCAGACATTAGATCTCTTGAAGAATTTTNGATGATTCAAATGCATTACATTTACTGTGCAGTATCATTTCTATTATTATGACATCAGCTCCACCTCAGATCATCTGGCATTAGATCTCTTGAAGAATTTTTCACAGTTGGCACTGACCCTGAGTGTATTGCAGTCCAGGGGATGAAAAAGAGTTGGACATGACTGAGCGATTGAACTGAACACAGTCAAAGGCATTAGCCTAATCAATAAAGCAGAACTAAACGTTTTTATGGAATACCATTGCTTTTTCTTCTGTTTTTTTTTAATATAAATTTATTTATTTTAATTGGACGTAAGAAAAGTTATGTCCAACCTAGATAGCATTTTCAAAAGCAGAGACATTACTTTGCTGACTAAGATCCGTTTAGTCAAGGCTATGGATTTTCCTGTGGTCATGTATGGATGTGAGAGTTGGACTGTGAAGAAGGCTGAGCACCGAAGAATTGATGCTTTTGAACTGTG